>QWTY01027813.1:0-17044 GCA_008033365.1 Pseudorectes ferrugineus
AGGAAAAATTTCTTCTCCAAAAGGGTTGTCAAGCACTGGGACAGGCTGCCCAGGGAAGTGGTGGCAGTCACCATCCCTGGAGATATTTAAAAGGGAGGTTGATGTGGCACTTGGGGACATGGTTTAGTGGTGGGCTTGGCAGTGATGGGTTAATGTCTGGACTCAATGATCTTGAAGGCTTTTTCCAGCCTAAACATTTCTATGGTTCTATAATTTCTCTGCCCTCGGTGTCTGTAGCATTGAGGTCATCTTAGGTGGCTATCACAAGACCTAAGTAACAGAATAGGGCAGGTATCCTTCATAACCATGTCAGCTGCATTCTGGGTTTTGATTTACATGAAGCAGAGTTTTTCCCAAGTTGTGAACTTGGCCCGCATTTATTTACTCTTGAAAATCTTTTCTGTCACCAGAAGTTTAGAAGTAACATATTAAAAACCCACCTACATCTGAATACTGTCAAATGTCAGTAACTGACTGTTTTGCTGGATCCAGCATTTTGAAAGTTTTTGAGGTAAAAAACAATTTTTCATCCAGAACAAGCTGAGAATCTACATGCGTCTTAGATTATTTTGTTGTTGTTGTTGTTGCTATTTGCATATTTTAAGATTCTTCATCCCAGCTTCCCAAAGTCTTTTTACTTTTAATCTTAAGTATCGCACAGTACACATCCACATCCCATGACAGTACGTGCTTTGGAAATACTCTACTTGCTGCAACACTCTTGATACTGATTTTTAGAAATCCATGGGAAAAGAATTACACAGCCAAATTGTTCCGAGACTGACAGCCCTTTCTTCTGTCTAGACTCAAGATGTTCGCAGGTGATATGATGGGAGATGGCATTTGCTCTTGCTCTGTAAACATCTTTGAAAATGCACCATCATTGGTGGATATATTTCATGTAGGGGAAAAAAAGGGCAGGTTCTTAGAAGCAAAGCTGTAATGTTGGCTTATTTCCTCATATCATGACCACTGATTCTTTTACCTCCTTGCCAACTTCTGAACAATATTTTTAAAATTTTAGTTTATTCACAACGTGTCTTCATTCTAGGTATATAATTATTCCATGAAGAAGTCTTACCATATGCATTGTGTGGTACTCACAGAAGAAAATTCTGCAAATACTGTTCATGTAATTTCTGATATGTACAGACAGGGGCAGCAAAAAGACTCTTGGTAAGGGGACTTCCTCAAAGGCCTTTGTCTGCTTTGGCCCTCAGTGTACTTGAGAGAAGACTCTTGTGAAATACAGCATGATTTTCTTTTCTCTTCTTCCCCTCCATTTCACTTTCTGGCAGTCACTTAAATCCCTGTGATTCACTGTTGAGGATTTTTGTGCTGAAATAAGCTGTGTCTAACATCATCCTCTTCTAAACATGCATTTTGGGAATATGAAAAGGAGGGACAAATGGATGCTCAGCAAGTGCTGGCTCCAGGGGCAACCTCGAACTCATCATCTACTTATACTCATATGGGCCATATCTTCACTAGAAGCCCTCTTGGGAAGCCACGTGGAATGGGCCAGTATCCCTACATTTGTGCTTCTTGGAAGTGCCTGGCTGCCCCACAGCATACTCGTTCACAGCATTTGGCAGGGAAACAGGTCCATTAAATGGTTAGATAAATGTCCAAAAAGCATCGCTTAGGAGCTCTGCTCTGGGATGATCCTCTGCTTTGTCGTTATTACCCAACATTGAAAGGTATCTCTTGTGTTTTTGTTAGCTGTATGCCTAGAAATTATGTCAGTAGTTGTTAACTTTTACAGACACTAGACAAGGAGTGTGATTGTTTGATTTGCCTTTTAAGGTGCTTATTCACTGATGGGGTTTGATTTCAATGAATTAGGCTGCTGTGGTCCTGAATAGCTGGGGAAAGATTCATGGTTTGATGAAGTGATTGTAAAGTCTCACCAGATGCATGATTGAAGTAAAAAAATGTCTTTGAATGCTCGTTTAATTAAAACATTTGTATTCTTTTGGTAGCCAGAAGTGCAACTTGCAGAAGGCTTTGACGTCTTCATGCCGAAATCTCAGCTGGACTCTATACTATCAAACTATACTCGCTCAGGAAGTCTGCTCTTTAGGAAGCTGGTCTGTGCATTTTTTGATGACAAGACTTTGGCTAACTCTTTACCAAATGGCAAAAGGAAAAGAGGACTCAATGACAACCGGAAAGGACTAGACCAAAATATTGTGGGTGCAATAAAAGGTATGTTTTCTGCTTTCTTTCGTATGTGTAATTAGAACATATTCTCTGCTAAGGAGAGTGTAAGGGGATTAGAATTTCTGACGTGTGTTAAGTCTATTAAAATATGCAGTCTTATTTTTATTCCCTTTCATTCACTTGTTAAAAATAGCTTCTACGGGGACAGCTTGTGTTAATTTTAAGCCAGTGATCCTGGTTTCTGAAGTCAGGCTCTAAGGTTAGAAACTCAATGTTCATATAAGATAATTATTTTTTTCCCCCAGATATCAGAGATGCAAAGAAATCTTGAAAACATAATGACAGTGTAACTGATACCCTTCAATCAAAGTTCTGAGCCTTGTACTGTATCTGACTGTGTCTGCTCTGTAAATTGTTCAGTAGTTGGGGGCTGGATTGGAGAGAGATGGAGGAAGATAATACTGGCATCAGATGAGTTTGATGCTCATAAGTACAGTGGTCCTTCTCTTGGGGGAGCAAATTTCTTGGTGTGAGCACCTTTTGCTGGGTGACTTTTCCTAGCAATCACTGCTTTCTAGCTTCCAGAACACATGTACCTTCAAACTCTGTGATGACAGCATATAAAGAGCTGGTATTAGGCCAGAGATTCTGAACTGGATTCTATTTTGAAATCTGATATTGTAGGGACAATTCCCACATTACCCAAAGACAGGCCAAAAATAAGCTCTAAGAGTGGAGCTTATTTTAGAGGCTGTGACTTGTTCCCAGGTACAGATTGCTAACTTACAAGACACAGGGCAATGAGAAGAGCTTCTCTAAGTCCATTGGCAGCAAAAGGAGGCAAGACAATCTTCTGCAACCACCTCTGTGCCAACTTTTGGACCCCTCTTCCCATGAAAGAAAGGTATTGACAAACTGGCTTGAGTCCAGTGGAGGGGCCACCAAGAATTATGACTTCACCACTTCCCTGCTTCAGTACCAGATGAGGGGAGGCTGAGAGAACTGGAGAGAAGATGATCAAGGAGAAACCTTACTGCTGTTCACAACTACCTAATGGGATGATGTGGAGAAATGCAGTCAGATTCTTCCCAGAGGCACAAGAGGCATTGAACATGTGGAAAATTGCAATTTGATGTAAGGAGAAGCATTTTCAATATAATGGTGGTTGAGCAGTGCAGTAGGGGCTCAGAGGGGCTGCAGGATCTCCATCCCTGGAAATATTCAAAATGTGACTGGTCACAATCCAGAGCATTATGATCTAGTTGGCCATGCTTTGAGCAGCAGGCTGGGCTTGGAGGACTTCAGAAGACCCTCTCAAGTGTGCAATTCTGCAACAAAGTGTATGTTGTGCCTATCTCATAGTCCTAATATATCTTACAGAGCAGCTGACAGACTTTCTTACAGTTATGCTTGTATTTAGGTTCAAATCACAAACACTGTTTTGTACCTTCTTTTCTTGAGCTCTGTAATCTGCAAAAATCTGAGTCTGAATTCTCTCTATCTGTATCTCATTGTTCCTTAAAAAGCTTTAGTAAATAAGTTAAATGAAAGAAAGAGGAATTCAAAATTACTTCAAAAAACCCACTCTAATTTGAACATCACTTGATAAAAGAAATGTTTTACAGTAAATGAAACAGCACTACTAAAATAGCAGCTGGTACCCACTGCAGAGAGCAATGTTTCTCAGTAGCTAAGGTTGTATTAGTGGAGCAAATTCTGAGGCTTGGCTTAACCACTTCCCTTGAGTTTAGGAGAAGAAAAGGGGGACTTGTAGTTCCAAGAGAAAAATTTCATCTGTGATGGTACTACTAGGTACCACTGCTGTAACAGTGATCTTTATTGGCATTTCCAGTATTGCCCAGCTAGTGCCTGATCCCTGGTAGGGAAGCCTGTCTCTATAAGCTGTGGTGGAATAAGATGGCAAGGTCTGACGTCCTGTGGATCTTTACTCAGTCTGGCTCCAATAGCACCCTTCTTCCCTCCAAGGAGCTGGGCTATCAGACACTGTGGTTTCATTTATTCCAAGAAATAACTGAGCCAGTATGAAATCTCTGCAAGAAAAACATCATGTTGTTTGCACTATTATCACTAGGACATTCCTCTACCACGTGCCCAGATATCCTTTAGTGGCACTTTTAGTCCTTTTCCATGACAGAGATACAAAAGGCTACATTCATGACAAAAACGGGCAGAGAATTTAAAGGAGAAACTGTTTGCTTGAAAATCACTCTTCCTGTCTGAAAACATTTTCACTGCTGTCCTTACAAGTAATTTAATGCTTCTGCAACAGAATGATTAGCCAGGGAGCAATTCTCTCTTTTGACTTTGGGTATTCAGTGGTACTTGTTGAATCAGTTGCAGTGTTTCTCCTGGGCAATCAGCTTCTCTTGTGAGTCTTTCACTCAGAACTGGGGGGAAAAAAACGATGAAAAAATAAAATAGTCAGAAGCAGTTATTTTTCCTTTGTGTTGTTGACTAGAAATTCAGCCAGTGAAATCCTTCCCTGCGGAAATCAATGAGCTGTGTTCAGATATAAGTGTGATGTGTCCCTCAGGGATCCATAGTGGGACCAATACGATTTAATATTTTCATCAATGGCACAGGCACTGGTTTCTAGGGCACCCTCAGCAAGTTTGCAGATGACACCAGGCTGAGTGATGTGGTTGGTTGACAGGAGGGAAGGGATGCCATCCAGGACCTTGGCAGGCTGAAGGAGTGGGTCCATTTGAACCTCCTGTTGTTTAACAAGACCAAGTGTGAGGTCCTGCACCTGGGTCAGGGCAATCCCCGGTATCAGTATAGAATGGTGGATGAAGGGAATTGAGAGCAGCCCTGCAGAGAAGATCTTGGGGGTACTGATAGGCAAAAAATTAGATAGGAGCCAGAAATGTCACAGCTCAGAAAGTCAGCTGTGTCCCACGTGGCATCACAAGAACTGTGGGCATGATTCTGCCCCTCTACTCTGCTCTGGTGAGACCCCACCTACAGCGCTGCATCCAGCTCTGGAATCCCCAGCGCAGGAAAGACATGGATCTGTTGGAGCAGTTCCAGAGGAGGCCACCAGGATGTTCAGAGGGCTGGAGCACCTCTGCTATGAAGACAGGCTGAGAGATTTGAGGTGGTTCCGCCTCAAGAAGAGAAGGCTCTAAGGAGACCTTATTTTGGCCTTTTAATATATAAGGGGGGCTTGTAAGAAAGATGAGGATGGATATTTTACCAAACCTGTAGTGACAGGACAAGGGGGGCAGTGGTTTTCAACTGAAAGAGGGTACATTTAGATTGGACATTAGGACGACTTTTTTTTTTATGATGATGGTAATCAGACATTGGAACAGTTTGCTCAGAGAAGCTGGGGTTCTCCATGCCTGGAAGTGTTTAAGATCAGCTTGGACAGGGCTTTGAGCAGTCTGATGAAGTGCAAGATGTCCCTACTCATGGCAGTGGGGTTGGACTAGATGATCCTTAAAATCCCCTTTAAATTCAAAGCAGTCTATGATCTGTGATAGAGGGTTTGTTAATACCATACATCTTGGGTGGACTAGAAAGGGCAGGTCCCAATTCTCCTGCCTCCTTGCTGTTGCATTCCCATTCCTTTTTGTCCACATTGTTTTTTCTCTATTCACACACTGAGCAGTTGTAGGAGTAAGTAAGTAGGAGTCGCAAGTCATTGATCAGGCTCCTGTTGTGTCAGGTACCATATGGATTCAGAAGGGAAAGATTTCTACCTTCAGAAAGACAATGTTTGTTGCAAATCAGACACTGTGAATGTGTGGGGATGTATTGACTTCCCTGGGCAGCCCTGAGTTGGTCTGATGTCCTTGCAGATCAGACTGCACTGGAAAGTGTTGCTGACGCCTGCCTTGCCATGGCTTTGTGAAGCTGTTAACATGGAAGGAGTTCGGAGGGGGGGATTACTTTTGGTTCCCTTATACTTAGCAGGTAGTGCCGCTTCAAAAGTGCGTGTATAAAAATACTGAAATTGTCATTTTTTTTTGTTGCATGTTTCCCCGTCCCATTTGTGTGATATTTATTCTCAAGGATTACAAATCCCTTGAGCTGGGACCAGCTTTCTCTCTTTGTTTGCCAGTCATAATTGGACACTGGGCTCTGAGACCTCTGACCAAGTTTACAATAGCAATACTAACAGCAAGAATATTTCTTCTATTTCTGGTCTTGTTTATTTTTCGCACACCTCTCAGTTGCATGATGAAAATCAATTGCATCAGTTTCACTCAATTTATAATTCTGTATTTTTGGTATAACACTGTTAGGTTTGCTGTAAATATGGATTTAAAGATAACGTTGACCCTGTCTGTACCTTTTTTACAAAATACAAAATTGGACCTGTAGGATATTTCTTTTTTCTCGATAATGGTGGGGTTTTTTTGGTTTTTTTTAGTAGCTTTATAAAAATTCTATTCCATCTGGTTTGGCAATGTAAGAACTGTGGAGATTTCCACAGTGGTAGGATTTTACTCTTTCATCACTTTGTCTGCAGCCTTAGGAACCTGACTAAGAGGCCACCAAATGACCAGATCTTCAGCTCCCTACCTGTGCCACGTGGAAGGCAGCATTTACAAGTGCCTGCCGCATCTGAGACTCAGTTCAAAGTACACGATTATTTTTCTGTGATCATTTTGTGTGAAATTCATTAAGACATCAGGTGTAGAATGTTTCTTTGGGACAGGCTTTTATATGCAGTAACAATGACATTACTGTGATATTTATGCAGCCAAATGACTTCTGAATGATGAACTTGTGAAACGCTCTTTTCTCACAATCCTACATTTGGCCATTAAAATTCTTTCTGATAAGTGAATAATTTCATATATTTTGATTATAATTCTGTCCAGTCTCCTTTTCTCCATTCTGGTGGCATGTTTCAAAAAGGTGGTATCTTTTTATTTCAGTCTTTACAGAAAAATACTGCACTGCTAACCATGTGGATAAACTTCCTGGTCCTAGGGACTGGGTCCAGATTCTTCAGGATCAAATTAAACTTGCAAGAAGACGATTGAAAAGAGGCTCAGGTATGTATAAAAATATGAGGAACAACATGTGAGTGTAAGATTAAAAGCTTAGAGCCTTTGTATCCACAGAAGTGTTTTTCCTGTTGACTGTAGAGTTGTACTTGTTCATTCTATGAAAATTAGAACCCTTAACACTTTAGCATGTTTCTGTGGGTTTGGAATGGTAGCAGGTTTAGGAGCTGTCTCTATAGACAAGTTAAGTTTGAGTCTTTCTCAAATGTTGTCTCCTTCCCTTTAGCATCCAAACTCTTCTTCCCAGAAGTCCTTAAATTAGCTGATCCATCCAGGGCTGCAGGTAGAAGTTTTTTGATTCTGTGTTATTTGGTCTGACAAGCCACTCACTGTACTGTTAAGACATAACCCAACTGACCTTTCCCTCTAAACCATGTGTGTCTGGAAGAATAGATGAGTCTTCTCACATTCCTTGTGAAAGAATCAGCAAAAAGAAAATCAAAACAGAAACCAAAAGAAAACCCAACCACCCACCCTGGTTGTGCCAGCAAGGCTCTGCAATACGTGGGAGGCAGCTTGCCAGCAGTGACAGGTAATCTAGGCAGGGTTTTGCAGTAAAGCTGCTCAGCTTGGGCTGGGATAACCTGGATGCTTGGGACCAGCCTGCAGCGAGCTCAGTGCTGAGCTTTCACCACGACAGCACGTGGCTCGTGAGCTCTCAGCTCCAGCCATGAACGTGCAGCCTGGAAATCCCCAGTAGGATTCTTGGGAAGCAATGTTACTGATTAAGAGACATGTAATTACCTTATAAACCATAACTAGTCTCCTTCCCATCTTCATCCCTCCAGTCCTACAAGGGGCTTTCTCCATACGAGGCTTCACTTCCTCGTTCTCATCCTGCAGTTTTCTTAAGGCTCTCTCGGGGTTGTATTTCTTGCCTGTCTCTCCCTGGACACATCTGACACTGTTGTCTGAGGCACTTCACTTGTGCCACCTCCTTAAACACAGTCCTTTGCTGTTAACTGTATTTAGCTGCCTGCCTTTTCCCCTCTTCCCTTCTGCCCATCACCACAATTAAGTGCCTGTTAACATCCATGGGATGGGAAACCTGATGGCTCCGCAGGGGATGCTCACCCCGAGGTCCCCCGTGGTGAGCGAGACCGCAGGAAATGTCCTCTCCATCTTCCTGTCTCACAGAGGCAACCTTTTCTGTCCAAAGCTGCATCTCTGAAACACACACTTAGGCTGGCATCTGAAATCATTCTCCACAACGTTATTAATGCCAGGAGGGAAAAGCATAAGACGAAGAAAATGAGAAACACCCAGAGACAGAAATAACGCAGGGGGAGGAAAAAAGTGCAGATTATTCGGTAGCATAAGCTTCCCAGGGTAGAGAAACAAACCAGCACTGGCCTTAAAAAGGGTTTCTTGTGTGTGTTGGGGGAGGGAGGACAGAGGGATACAAGATAATCTTGTTAAAGGCAGTGTCAGATTACTGGTGTTGTACAACAGGATTGCTTTCTGCCCCTTCCAGGGCTGCCTGTCGGCCTCCGCAGGACAGGAGGGTGGAAGTGGGATGTCAGGCTACAGTAAGGTGAAGGGTGCAGTGCAGGATGTGGGGAGCAGAGGGTCCTTGGGTTGTCTGCAGAAGATCCCTCAGGAAAGAGGATTGACCTAATTTTGTTTTGATTTTTATTTTCTTCCATCCTTTTTTATTTGCTTTTCTTCGTGCCTCTGCAGGATATTAATTAAAATGACAATGACATTCAGCTTTTGCTTTTCAAATGGGGCCACCTCTATCTCTGGTCCTTGCTCAGGGTGGCAGAATCTAAGCAGAGGATATTGTATCTAAGCTAGCAAGACTATGCAGGAAAGTAAGTGAAGCTGAGTAGTGTGCCAGAATCAGATAGGCTCCCCTGTCTGTGCTGCAGAGGGAAGGTAACTTGTTCACCTGTATGTGGATGCGGAGTGAGCAGCAGTGTACCTAGCAGCCCCTCAAGTTTATTTGTTGAAAAAAACCCCTGCACAATACCTAGATTGGTAGAAAAGCTCTTTTTTTGTGCTGTTTACTGGCCAATCCCTGAAGTGCCCCAGTTTCTCTCTGATGTGGCCACAGACAGACACGCTGTTTTCAGTGTGTCAGGAGTGACTGAACACACCGCTGTCACCACTTGCACCTTTCCATCCACTGCCATCTTCTCTGGTGGCTGTAGCTAACCCGACCTGACCTTGCACTGAATCGAAGAGGTTTCCCAGGCCTTTGTGACAGCAAAACAGTAGATGGGAGCAGAGAGGCAGGAGCAGAGAGCTGGTTGCAGGATAGTCTTCATGTTGTTGAAATAACATTTGTTAGTACTTTTATGCTACAACTGTGAGCTTCTGATATAAGGAATCTAGAGCTAACCAGGCAACAGATCCATCTATTCCTGTATTTTGTGTCCAGCAATGGCTGTTAGCAGATGTCTGGGGAGGTCTGTAGGACCAAGGGAAGGATGTTGTGGTGTTTGGTAGCATAGTCTCTCAGCCCTCAGCAGCTTTATCCTGATATAGAACTGGTGATGTTGGAATTATGCACAGTTTATCTATTCATTGTGAAACCATACCAAAATTGTGTGTAATTTACAGAGACCAAAACAGGAGGGGAGGGCAGACATGGAGGGAGAAGCTCTTCCAGGACTTCATGTTGTAAAACTTGGCTTTTCAGTATCTTAAAACTATGGGACTTGCAGCCACTGAGATGTGGGATTCATCACTCTTCTGGCTGAGCTCTTGAGCTCTCCCAGTCTGCCTGGGGCCAGTGGAGCAGAAGCTGAGCAAGTGTCTTATGTCCATACTCCTAGGTCATTCTCTTTCAGTTTTGTCTCCACTTGCCCACTGGAACACACCAGCTGAGCTTGTGGGGATAGACTAAGGTGCCCAAAGAACAAATATGAGCCAGCATTAATCTAACTTCACCCAAAATTTTCTGAGCCAATGTGTCTCCCTGCTGCTTGATCGCATTATTTATCTACATCAGTTCCTGGTTTGTCGTAATGCACAGGCTGTATATGGAGAAAGCTTAAGGTGATCCATGTATTTCAGACGTCACAAGACAACTTTTTAGTCAGCACTGTGTTGGGCTAAATTTTAACAGCAGAAGTATTTAAGAGAGGAGGGACAGGCTTTTCATCCTGCTTGCCTTCCCCCGAGCCATTCAGTACATCCTCTGATGAGTTTTTCATTTCAAACCAGACAGTAAGACACTGCATTCATGAGCAGCCCTCTCCGCTTTATCCTGTGAAACATTATTTCAGTCTGAAAACATAAATCCTGCTCTATCTTTCAATTACATTAATAATTTCAGAGAATTCTATCAAACAACTGGGGTGGATCTGCTTTTTGTAGCCCCTTCTATAAGATGTAGTCCCATGAGTGTTTCCAAATTAAATGAAATTATGATCACTGGATCATAGATGCTGCCCAGCTTCAACCTTATTTACCACGTTTGGCTCATCTCCTAGAATTAGGGACTGAAAAACTCCTTATTTCAAAAGCTAATCAAAAAAACCACTTAAAAATTCTGCTTTCTAGAAAATAGTTCCCCTGTGTAGATTTTGAAAGGTTGTTATCCTAAGCCAAATAAAAATTCATTTACATTCTGAATCAATGACAATATTTTTCATAGCTGGGAATATTCTATTTATTTATTTATTTATTTATTTAGCTTCAGCTTTTTCTTAGTTCTTTTAGATTATTGCCTGAGATCTGAGACTTGGGTAGGGTTTTTTTATTTGTTAGATCTGAGAATAAAGCTGCCGCTGCCATTAAATTTTTATTGGCCTTGTTCAGTCTTTTCAAAATTTCACAAGTTAGCTGTCACAAAGGGGAGAAGAGACTACGAGGTTAATGTTACAAACAGATGTTATAATTAAAATTAAAGAGTATGATAATATTCTTCAGCCTTGTCTACTGGTCCCATGTCATGCCAACAGCAGAGCATAGTGGAGCACAGCTTCCTAATGCCAGGTCTGTCTTCTCCCAGAAGAGAGGCTGAACCGTTTTGGTGGATGGGATGGGATGTAAAGTTGCCCTGGAAGGGAAGAAGTCAAAGGAAATGCATGGGCATAGGTTTCCTCTCTTAAAGCAGCGTGAATTACAATGCAAATTGCCTCGTAATTTACGGTGCCGGACTTGCCCCAGCGTGGTCTCTTCGCCCTGCAAAAGAGAACAGGAGCAGGTGTCTGGTGGCCTTGCCAGTGGCAGCACAGAGGGAGACAGTCAGCCATTATCACAGCCATCTGAAAGCGGGTAAAATCAGAGGGAGCTGACTGGCTGTTCCTGTCACCTCTGTGCAGACACCGCGTTCGAGCCTTTTGATTACTAAACTCTCCATCCATTAATAAGCAGCAGGTCAGGGTTCACACATCTCCCACAGTAAGTTCTTCCTCCCTTTTTATGTTTTGAAGAGCCTGTGAGCCATTATTCCATAGCGGCTGTCCATGGGAAAGCTGATGCTGTGGGGGTAATATGTTATAACAATAATATGTAAATTACCTCATGGTGGGATTCCTGGGGCTGTCCTGTGCAGAGCCAGGAGTTGGACTTGGACGATCCTTGTGGATCCCTTCCAACGCAGGATATTCTGTTCTAACACTGCCACAGTATGCAGGCTAGGAGCTGTTCCTGCCAAGTGATTACTTTGTGCGCAACCTGGAACCTTTGGACTGCCTGACTCCTTAAAGGAAAATACAGCAATTTTGGAAAACATGCTGAAAATGTTCAGGCAGGATTCATTTAAATAACTTGCATGCCATGATGTTTCATCCTCGAATTGTTGCTTAAAATTAACATTACTTTGTTGCATTGTAAAATAGTGGGGAAGAAGGGAAAAAATTGCTTATTTTTTTCCTGGAAATATGCCTTTTTTCCCATGTCCTTGTTCAAACTGCTGCTTCCATTGTTTTGCATGAGGTTTTTTTCTTCTTTCTGTGTTTCTTCATCCTTCTGATTCCCTGGTTTGTGCTTTTGACACAGTATCTACATGCTGCAAGAGACTGGGTTGATTTTTGCTTAGCAATATGCACAGGGCCAGGAAGGATGTAGGATGAAGTCCAGCATGTGGTGCAGTGTTTGTGGCCAGTATTTTAGATATATTAAAATAGTAACTGCTGAATTCAACTTCCCAGCCCTGAGCACGTGTGTACTTCTGTCCAAGGAGCAAAGCAGCAAGTGTACACTTAACAGACAGACATGTACCTGAGAAGCTACACAATTTGGGAGGAATCTAAGGAAATGACTACCAGGATTATTTTGCAAGAGTTGCTGCACTCTATCTAAGCAAAGGACAGAGAAGAGGCTCTGAGTTCCCACAATAGGCTCTCTTCCTGCTTGCCTTGTCTTGCAAGCTGGCTCAAGACAAAGTGCGGTTTGGCTGGCAGTCTGTGGGTGCGGTTGTCGAAGGCAAACCTTCCTTCCTTCTTGGAATGACATGTGAGAGGCTGGTGGTTTATATCCATGTTAGGAGGTTGAGGTGTTTGTCATTCCCCTGTGTTGTACTTCACCTGGAGCTGCAGTTACACATCCAGTTTCATAAAATAAATCCTGGCAGCTGCTGAGAAGAGTGAGTAGCTCTCTAGGCATCTGCTGCGCTCCCACTCCCTTTCTGGCGCTGGCACAGGCATTCCTGTGGCCATGTTGTCAGTTTTTAACTGGATCTGATCTTGGTGACTGTATAAACATTTGTGCTGGCATGAGGAACAAGGCTGGAACAATTGGTGGAGAGCTGAACCTCATCTATCAGTCTTCTGCCAGATCAAAATGGCCAGGTAACTTCTGGTTCTGCAGAGTTGGAGATGCAAGTCCTTGTCTTCTGAAAGTTCCTTGTTTCCATTTGTTTCTTTCTGTGTTATTGCCTTCCTCTGGGCTCACTGTTAGCCAGGTGTAAGAAGAGAGGTTAGGCAGAAAGGTGACCACATCTCTGGAGCTACTTCAGGAGTTGCTGCAGAGATTTCTAGAAAAGCTGTCACTACAGTGGGCAGCCTGTTGACACCACCCCTGATATTCATAGAGGGAAGGCTCTCCAGTCCATTGGCAGATCTGGCTTCCCCCATTTTCATAGCTTGGGTCCCTTCTACCCAAGGGGCCAGATGCAGCTTTGTCTCTTGTATGCTGAGTTGCTGTGCCACAGAATCACCTGGTGCAGGTAGTGCTTCACAGCATTGCTAGAAGTTGGCCTCAGACTGACACTCCCATTTTTTTAAGCCATGTATATCCCATTGGCTGAGTCTCAGCTTATCATTGCACCATGCTGTCTCCTCCCTTGCACATCCAGTCCTTCCATCACTGAGAGTCTGGTCCAGATTCAAACCAGCCTAGGTGACCTCTTCCCACTTAGTGAGCCACTTGTCCCTTCCAAAATTCAAGATTTTCACAGTGAGCTGTACCAAGCACTGGATTTGTTTCTGCTCAGGGTGCCACCTTCTCACAGAAAGCAGAAAAAGGTATCGATTCCGGGCACCAAGTCACTTGCAAGCCTGTGCCATTAACTTGTCAGAGCTCTGTATTTAAACCTCTTGTGGGAGGAAAGCTGCCTGGTACTAGGGTTTTTGTTTGTTTATGTTTTCTTTGGTTCAGTTAATTTTGCAGAACTGAGAGCATATAGCTAAAAACTAACCTGACATCCAGGCATGTGGGAGAGACAGCAGTCTCTTGATCCAGGGATGGATAGACAAGGGTTGATGGATTACATGAGAAAACTAATGTAGATGAGGAGCTGGATTAGACATTATCATCATGAAGGCAACAACTCAACATCCTCGTGTGCAGAGCCATGATAAAGATGATCAGGACAGTTAGCTTAGTTTCAAGTGGGAAGTGAACTGAGTTGCTTAGTGCATCTGCAGCCTTGGTTTTGATCCCTGTGGATATTTTGCAGTGCATGGATGTGAGTAGATATGTATCCACCATACTGACTGTGTACAATGTAGTTCGTAGGACAAGGGGTGGTCATTTTCAACTAAAAGAGGGTTGATTAAGATTAGAAATAAGGAAGAATTTTTTACAACGAGGGTGGTGAAACACTGGCACAGGCTGCTCAGAGACATGGTGGATGCCCCATCCCTGGAATTATTCAAGGTCAGGGCTCTGAGCAATCTGATCTAATTGAAGCTCTCTCCCTGCTGATTTCAGGAGGGTTGGACTGGGTGACCTTTAAGGTCTCTTCCAACCCAAACTATTCTATGATTCAGTGATAATGGGCTTGTCCTGTATGACCACACCTCATTTGCTGAAGTGGCCTCAAAGATCTCATTGTGCTTCAAAGGCCTTAAATATCATGCCGCAGTGCCAAAAGACAAAGGTAATAGGATTTTGAGCAGGGCTTGTGTAGGTTAGGCACTGATTTCCTGTTACACACCTTTGACTTACTGAGGGTTCACATGCACGTCCTGGGTACTACAGCCTAACAAGTCCCTGCACATCTGCTGAGTGAGACGAGCTATGTCTGTGCATTCCCTTGGCCTCTGGCAAATACAAAATGAACAAATTAGGCTTTTAGCCTCCCTTCACCGTGGGCCAAATTAAGTCAAATGCTCTTGCATAAGCTGTGGGTTGAAAGCACATGTGTATACACACAGTAATTGCCAGAGTGGTCACGTGCTTGTTAATTACACTGGGCACCCACCTGCATCTTTGAAGACACTTTGCCCTAGTAAATCTGTCCCCTGCAAAATGAGCTTGCCTGTGGTCACGGGAAGATTGGGTGCAGAAATGGGAGTGTTCCTTTCCCTGCAGGCATCAGATGACTGTCAGAGGGTGGAGTTCCACCCTGGAAGGCTCTTCCTCCAAGGACGGCTGGGGACT
The DNA here is from genome assembly GCA_008033365.1 of Pseudorectes ferrugineus. Taxonomy (NCBI): domain Eukaryota; kingdom Metazoa; phylum Chordata; class Aves; order Passeriformes; genus Pseudorectes; species Pseudorectes ferrugineus. Next base: position 14,985 of record QWTY01027813.1, read on the forward strand.
TATCTTGTGACTTTATCAAATGATCACAACTCCTTTTATCATACAGATATCCTGAAACTCTAAAAAGAGCAAGTGTTACTCCATCCCATTGCTGGCACAATTGCTTCTTAATACCCAACTCCCACTTCTGAGTTTGCATTTTTATTATATGACCTTTTCCTCCAAGCAGTGAGTTTTTAACTGAGCAGTTGCAAATTGCAGCTGAGGAAAGTAGATAGAAAATGCGAAATCACTTTACAGTCTGTAGCTTTTTAATCGCATTCCCATATTCAGTAAAAGTAATGAGATTTCTTGTTTATATTTGTAATCAGCAGAGGCAACTGACTATGATGAGAAGCCGGACATTTCTCTACTACAAACAGGTAAAATGCATTAAAATTTTTATCAGTCTCCCATATGTGTTTTTGTTTATTTATGGCACAGAAGCACTTTTCAATAATCCTGACTTGCCATGTACAGCTGGGTAATTGCACACAGGACTCTGCTATCTAAAGTTTTGAATGGTCTGTGTTAAAAAACAAATGCACTGCAATCTTACAATTTTCCCCTCAATTTCATATTCATAAAACCTCAAGGTCCATGGGAGCAGCTAAGCTAATAAGGCCCCTAAGTTACACTTCTTATGCCAGATAGGGACTTGTGCTCATCCCTGATATTTCTGGGAGTATTTTTTATCTCTTAACAGAGTTATTGGTAGGGACAAACACAATAATTTGTAGTGTCACATCTGTTGAGTTGTCTGAGGTATTAGGAATAATATCTTGGGCTCACAGAAGGATTGCAGACATATTTACATGCTAGTTAAGTGTTAGTTTACTTATTCTTGAAGTGCAGCCACCCTGCCTTAAAAGCCTGACAGTTGCTATATAGCAGCTTGGCTGTGCAGCTGTGTAGACTGGGAAATAACATTTTTCCACACTGTTGATTTGGTATTGAAATCACCAGTCTCACCAGACTGAGACTGAAATTTGAAGCACCCTCCCATTAAGAGCTGGTCCATCAGCAGGTGCCGTGATGGTGGGAGCTGAGCTGCCGTCTTCTGAAAATCCAGTGGGGCCAGAGTCTGGGGAGATGGTCATTTCCCTGCATTTCAGAGTCTGTAATGTTGCTGAGATGCTGTTTCTTATCCCCAAAGCCAAATCTAAAGGAGGGAGGATCTTGGGCAGACAAATATTGTCATTGATTATAGTGCAGTTTTGTGTTATTTCGTTTAACAACAAAGGGTGGCTGGAGTCAGCAGTGCCATTGCTGTGAAGAGCAGGACAGGGCTGGTACTGGGTTTCTGAGCACATCACACGGTACCTGACAGCTGTGGGGAGGATGGGAGACTACTGGTGACCATCACAGCATCTGTCTCCTGTGCCAGGACTCCCTAATCTCTCTTGCATAAGGGCTGGAGAAGGAGCTTTCACACCCCGCTGCTGTGTGCTGGAGCAGCAGCTGCCAGCCGTGGAGCGCTGTCGGAGCACGTGCAGTTACTAAGGAATAGGACCAGCGGAGCAGTCGGGAGGACAAGCAGCTATAGTCTGGTTCTGGCATGGACCCAGGGGGGGCTGGGAGCACGCGCTGCCTGGGAGCCGCCGTCCTGCTTTCCTGGCCAGCTGCTGAATAATATTTCAGGGTATGCCTGTGATGAAAGATGCAGGAAGCTCTGCATTGAAAGGTCCCTTCCAAGCGACATCCTGTTGGTTTCCTTTATCAGGGAGGGAAGCAATTGCGCTGCGAGAGGACCCTAATAAAGGTTGTTAATGCAATGTAGTGTTATCTTTCCATTGCTCTGGTAATCACATTAAGGAGCAGAATTAACAGTTTGCTGTACATTTCTTGGAGCACAGTTTCTGTAGTCACTACTCGGGTTGTACATCAGGGATGGAAATGAGCGTGCTGAGGTGGTTGTGGTAGAGAAGGTGACTCCCTTTCCACTCCACTGCAAATCACCATTGTGGTCTGCTTGCTTGTACACCTTTGAGCATCCATGCATGCAGCTTTTGAGCTGAAATGCTTGTGTGTGATGTGTACTGCTCCACGCTACCTGTGGAAGGATGCCTAAATAAACCACA
>QWTY01027819.1:0-25568 GCA_008033365.1 Pseudorectes ferrugineus
ATACCCAGGCTAGCTGGCAGCAGCCCAGGGAAGGGCAGCACCCTCACTGCACAGGACTGTTAGTGCTGAGCCCTCGAGTGCCATGCTGGCCCGTGTGAGCTAACATGGCAGTCACTGGGTCCATGGACACTCAGCTTGTGCTGCACATCAAAGAGAGAGCAAGAGAATGGAGTTGCAGCCACTTAGGCTTCATTCGCTGTATAGATGGATGTAACTGAACGTTTTCTGCAGAGCTGCAGGGTGAAAAAACCCAAGCGGGATGCAGCTCCTGGCAAGCATCCTTGTCCCTGGCAGCAGCATCTTCTGGTGTGCAGTGGAGGGACTTCAAGGATGGTTCCCTCTCAGTGCTGAGCTCTGCAGAAGGCACTACTTTGCACACCATCATGATGGGCTGTCCAATATCCTGTGGGTCACGGCCCATATTGATTGTGAGAAAGATGTGGCGGAGACACTTTCTAAGAGCACAGCGTTCAAGGTGACGACGTGAGGGAGGCAAAGTACCTCAACTGTCTGCCTACGTGCAGATAGAACAGGAAAGCATGTTTGTTAAAACAAAAGGTCCGGGTTGCTTGTTTGGTTTTAAGAAACTTTCCATCCTCCCATTGAAAGAAGCCCTTGGGGTGAAAGGAGTGCAGTTGTGAGCTTAATATTGTTGGCGTCTGTTTCTACCAAGGTTACATAATTGCTGTTTTCCTGGGAAATGAAATCATGGAAGTGAAAAAACTAAATTCACCAGAGCATAAGCAGGCACAACTTTGATTTCAGGCACCTGTCTGTGCCAGTATTTAATTTGGCACAGGAAACGTAGCATCAAAATGAATATGAACAAGTAGCACAAAAATAACGGCACAACTGGCATTCAGACACTGAGATGTGAGAACAAACACATCCCTCCCTAGCATGGGAAACTTCTCAGTACATAGTGTTTATGGGGGATGAGGCCAATGACAGAAGCAGGCAAGGAGAGTCCTGTGCAGCAGGAATGGTGAGGAGGTTGGAAAATACACTTACAGAATTCCAATGAACCCCATCTTAAATGAATTGGATGGAGAAAAGGGCAAGCTGCAGCCAAAGAAGAGAAGCTGAAAGGCTGTAAGGCCTTTCCTCTGTCTCGCCTTAGTAATTATCTCTTGTTTGCAGAGCTTCCATTAATTGGAATGCATTTCCTAATGAAATTAGGCTGGCAGCCAGTATTCAAGTCTTTTTACTGCTAGGGAAAATTTGTTCTTTGAACAACTCAGCCATTGATTTTTATTTGTGTTTTCATTCATCATGAGACTGTTATGTGCCAAAAATTCCACGCTCCGTCATATTGCCTTGGACAGTCTGAGTTATTTGATTTATTCCCTTGCTCCCGTGTCTCAAAAATGGAGTTCTACAGCAGTGCCCCATTTGTAGTTACTTTGTTGTATGTTTCCACACGCCCCCCTTCTTTTTTTTTTAAACAGTTTGCCTTCCTTTTAACTACCTGTCTGTTGGGACAGCAATGACATTACGAATCCTAAATTTAAAAAAAAGAAAAGGGCTTCAAAAAATTCTTTTCAGTGACTTTTGTATTGTGGGATTTCTGAATTTAAAAGGATTCTCGAACATTCCTTGTTTATAGGTGGCACAGGAACTATATCAGTGCAGAAGAGCACATTTCGAAGAGAGACCTTTGACAAAGTGAAACTGGCAACAATTTTGCTGGAAGGGGCAAAAACCCTGTTCAGACCTCAGTCTTTGAACTGTACTTTGCTTCTCTCTTTGAAGAAAGGTGGGACTGGTGACAGGAATTACAGCATTATTTGGATGCAGTGTTTTCACTCCTGCAGCCAGGTCAGGACTAGGCATTGCTGCTGTGTGTGAACAGCCTTGTCTATCTTAGTGTGCAGGATATGGTTTGATATATGGACAGTATCTGCATAGTACCTTATCCGTCAGGCTGAATTACTTCCAAGAATTAATCTTTCTTCTACATCCTCACTACACGATAAATATCTGTACTGATCATCCTCCACAGCAAATATGAATCTTATAAAATGCATGCAACCATTTTACAACAGGCTTTAAGTAATTGATCTGCTGATCTCCTTTCTCATTTAGCACATGGGAAGAACAGTGAGCAAGGCTGAAGGTTAGATGGAGAGAAAATGATTTGAGTTACCTCCAGCTCAGAATGATCAAAAACATGAGACCTGCATTAAGATTAGTTTTTGAAAAGCAATCTGCTTAAGGTTCATCTCAGTTTCTTTGATGTCTGAGACTTAAATGAATGCACCCAATTTACCTTTACAGATTTGTCTCAAGACATGCTAGCATAAATGGTTGTGAATTAAATCTTAATCACCCACCATCTATAGCAACTGGAAGCAGGGACAAAATCGGTATTATAGGACCTATGACAGAAAAAAGGAGAGAAAAAACCAGTAGAACCCTGCACTTTTTAGGACTTTGCTGCAGTTTCTTGAGCAGTGACTTTTTTTTTTCTTTAATTTACTAAAGATTCAAACTGTGTGTGTGTATTAGACTGTATGCATGCAAAGAAACCCACACAATTGGTATTACTTTAAGAAAAATAATCTTCTTAGGTTTAGTTAAATTCTTTCTCCTTATAATTCAAGTAGTTTTATTTCCTATCCAGAAAGTAAATAGTGCAGTAGTAGTCATCTTCAAGAGACAGGGTGTTACTGTGAGAAGTCACACTGAGAAATTATGCTGAGAACCCCTTAGTACCTTGCGTATTATGGGTGGTGTGAACACTTTAGGGGTGTTGCAACACATGCTTATGGTGAGAGGGTCAGCCAGAGTCCCTCAGCTGCTGGGCTGAGGCTGTAGGCTCTGAGCAGCTACAACAAAGTTGTGTGTACAGAGGGTATGTGCTTCAAGGAGGACTAATGGACTGGTTTAATGGGATGTTCAGTTAGAAGAGTTCACAAAGAGAGGCAGCCCTTAGATCAAAAGAAAGGTATTTCTCTAAGTATTGGAACAAACGAAAGAGGCTTTAGGGCTGTCTTTCATTGGAAAATGATAAGGGAAAAGGTGGAGTGCTACAGAAGGTGTTCTTGTAAAGGGAGAGAAACAAAGGCACGTATATTTGCATCAGGCTGTTGTAACTGTTCTCTGAAGACACACAATAGAAATTTGCCCTCTCTAGCTGTACAGATAACTCCTGGTAATCACTTTGAAACAATGTTAGTATCAGCTACCTAGACTACAGTGTCAGAACTGCACCAGATATTACAGCAGCTTGAGTGGGCTTTCTGGTCAAACATTTACAAACATGAGTGGCATTTTCCTCTAACACTGGAGTTGATCAAACTCTCCGTTGCAGTGCTCTCCAACAAGTCCTGGCACTTCTGTGAAATTTTCAAATAAATGTCTTAGTCAGCCAGTTCTTCAGGTTATTGATTACTGGCCAGCTAATAGTCCCCAGCACAGTTCCTATCTATGATGAAGAAGATATTCTATATATTTCTTGGTATTATTAATTTCCTTCTGGTCTTGGGATGTTGTAGAAAATCTAGCAGGCTGTAGCTCATAGTTGTAGTCTTTTCCTGCGTGTCATAAAGCAAACAAACTGGCCTCCTCCATTCCTAAAATTGCAGCAACAAGATCAGAAAGTGACATAAGGTTTTCAAGGATTGTTTCCCTCTCTGTCTACAGCTGTTTCCTGACTGTCTCTCCATTCACAATGAAATGGCTACAGAAAACAAGGTGTTACAGATGCAGAAGAAAATAACTGTGGGAAGAACATGTAGTTCTTAGTGATGCTAGAAATATATTGCCACTGGGGAATGTGCTGGTTTGTGGTATTGAAATGATCAACTCTCTCTTTAGGCTCTGAAATTCCATGACTACTGATGTGTTTATAAGAGCAGTTTCTGCTCTCTCTTCTGCCAGCACTGGCCCTATCTTAAATATGTTATGCATAAATATGGGAGAGAAACAGAGATGCACACAGCATGCAGGTGTCTGAAACTGCATTGTGAGACTCAACTAGCATATGAACACTGTACCAGAATGAGATCATATTTGACTGCTGGAACATTTACTTTTCCCAGCAAAACATTTATTTGCTTTTCACAATTCTTAATAAATGGAGAAAGGATGTAGATTTGTGTTTTGCCTGCCTGTCTTTCCCATGAGGTGTTTATCTTTTATAAATAAAACAACAAAATAAACCAAAAGACATTGTTTTAACACAGTGCCTGATTGTAAGAACATGAAGTTGCAGCTAAGAGGATTCAAGACCAGGCTGTCCTGGGGAGGAGCAGCTGCCACTTCCCATTGCAGAGCAGAGTACAAGAATGCCCCAAGGCTTTGTAGGGAATGGTGGGGGTCCTGTGGGATCCTCTGCAGCAAAGGATCAGGCGCACAGGGCTTGGCATCAAACTCAACTTTCCTTTCTGGGGACTCTGCTGATTGCTGTTATGGCAAGTGCCTCATCTCCTGGTTCTCCCAGCCTGAGAGATATGTGGTTAATTTTTAAATAGTTGATAGTTCCTGCACCTCTTTCTTCTTTTATGTTGTAAAGCGACTGTCTCTACTTGCAGTTCTTTCCCACTGACAGTGGTTAAGTGGGGGGTGATGGCGGTGTGTTAGTCTATATTTTGGTAAAGAACATTAGTACAGACTCATCACGGGAGCAGCAGCCTCATCCGTGCTGAGGGAGAAAGTGTGACAACAGTGCTAGAAGAGTTCAGGGTTGAGCCTTGATGAATAGGAAATGGAGACTTGAGAGCTGCCCCAGGACACCTACAACGCATTATCTGTTATCTGTCTGGGCTGTTGGTATCGATCGGTGTCACGGGCAGTGGTTGCGAGGTATCCATCATTCATGTGATCTCTCTAGGCTGACCAAAAAGTGTGCACTGCACCATGACTGTGTATTTTCTTCACTTGTTAGCATGGTGCCCAGCACAGCTGTGACTGGTGCCAAACAGCTTGGGCATCTTCTAGGAACCAGGAGAAATATTTGAGAAGTAAATTTGTCAATAAATAAGCCTGGTCACACCTATCTTATAAACCTAAAATATTTCATACTACGGGAATTCTATTCAGATCCTTCAGGCTAATGATGCTATAATGATGTTTTTCACTGGAGACAAGACATGACATGGAGGAAGTTTTTTTCCTTGAAGACAGTGATTGGCTCCAGGCTTCTCCAAGTGGTGCTGCTGGGAGAAAACAGCAGCTGTTTAGGTATTACTGAGAGCTGTAAGGTCGCTGCTGAACTGCTTCGTGCTGCAGCTCTGTGATGCCTGTGAATGCTACTCGTTTTCCCTGTGATTGCAGTCTCCCATGCTGCACTGTGTTGTCCCACACACATGTATCTGTGTCTGAACAGCCACTGTGGCTCACAGGCAGAGCAGCTTTTTGAAACTTTACTGATCATCAGGCAGTGAAGATTTTGAATGAAGTTAAAGATGAGGTGAGGGCTGAATTTTATTTTGCACTGGAGACCCCCCTTCCATTGCTGGAACCTTTGCATGTGTGGGTTTCAGGCTATACAGACAGTTCCCCCTTTTCATTTGTTTTGCTCCAATGTTTTAAGTTGTAATAGTTTCAGAAGATTAAAACCATGTGTTTCAATGCTTGCTCAGAGAGTGTTTTGCAGGCCTCCAGAGAGTGTAGGTATGGACTCGCAGATCTGGGGTAGACTCAAGAAGAATGCTGAGCAGCACAGAAATGTGGGAAGCCAGAAATACGTTCAGACACACTTTTATGGTTTGTCTGAGTGGCCCCTGTGGGACAGGAGCCGAGGGTTTTCTAGGCTTATGCAAACATTGTTTTGTTACTACAGGACAGAAGGGCTGAGTCTGCTGTGTGTGCTTGTGTGTGTGCTCATACACTAGCTGTGCCAGAGCCAATAGGCACTGTCTTTTAAACCCTGCCATGAATGAAGAAATACTCCTTGAGGTTTTTCTGCAGTCCCGCAGCAGGGAATTCCTACTCCTGTAACCTTTATTTCTCTTCTTGCAGAAATTGGGTGCAGCATCCAGTGTAATGCTCTGTCCTCAGGATTACATGCTGATACTGCCTTGATAGCTTTCTCTTTTTCGTTCCTTGTGTTAGCATATGGAAGCTACAGCCTTGAGTGGTTGATGCGTCCATCTTGTCCACTCATTAACCACTTTATATCCTCCCTCCTCACCACCCATTTTCTGCAGTGTAGGAAGGCTAAGCCCTTCTACAGCAGAGAAGTCATGATGAAAGCAGCAGGCAGCAGGTTCTGCTGGTGTTTTTGAAAGTGTTTCCTCTGGTCTTCTTGGAATGCTGGATGCCTCACTGGCAGAGTTTTTGCCAGAGAGGAGTGCTAAACTTCATCTCTCTTTCCAGGCCAGGCAGCAAGGATTTAGTACCTGTGGAGTAGAACAAGACTACTTGAAGAATAAGAACAAGAGCAGCATATAATTTTTCCTGTAATTCATTCACATGCAGGCCGTTGAGAGGCAGAGTTGTGTCTCTCAGGGATGTGCTGTGAACATGCTGTAGTAGGAACTATGCAGTTTCACTGATAATGATCCATGTCAGAAGTGTCCCTGTATTTCCCCTGGCTCAGGTAAGTCATGGGGTAATAAAACTGATTCCTCTCAGCCCTTTTCCCCCAGACAGAACACAGCTTGGGCAGTGATTGCTTTGTGTCCCACACCTCTCATCCTGAATACTTTTTAATTTCATGGACTGGATTCTACCTGAGCCTATTCCCTTTTTCTTCACTGATCCTCCATAAAGTTCAAAGGTCCTGCCTGTTTTTCTGTGGCAGGATGGAAAGCACTGCTGTCCCACAGACCTACTTGCTTATAGCTTTGACAGGCTGTGTGCAGAGGAACTGGAAGGAGCTGCTCTCCTTCCCACTTTATCATCCTTTGTTCAGCTGGTGGGAAAAAGCTTTGTGCTCCTACTTGGGAGAATCATGTAAGCACTTGAGCAGGGTTCACAATCCACGCTATAGATCTCATCCTGGCGCTGTGTCTGTTGCTGGCAGGAGACCTCCCCGTTCAGTGGTGTGAACTGGAAATAACGTAACCCCATCTGCAGCAATGCATAGCTAAGCACCATGGCAGCTCTCTCTGTAGGGAAACTGGGCTTATTTTTGAGTTGTGTCAAGGAATGGTCAGAGCAGTGGTCGTGACACCAAAGTGTATCTTTTTTGGGATCTGGGTAGTGTGAATGATACAGGGGATTGGAGGAGGAGGGGATGAGTGGTTTCCTTCTGGGGAGAGGTGAGCACCTTTAAGGAGATCTTGGCAGTCTCTCTGCTGGTGCTTCTGAGTTCTGTTATAATGCCAGTACACCCACTAACCACACTCTCATCGACTCAAGCTTGTCATTAATTTTTTGTTAGACTAAATGTTCTTGGGATCTTATTTTAGAAAATACAGAGCGCTCATGGCCATAACTGCAGTGCATAAAGTTTTTGCTGTCAGCGCAATAGCAGAGAGAATGCTAAGTAGTTTCAAAAAATGAGGTGGGTGGTAACTCAACTGGGATATCCATAATCAAGGGAAATTTTTGACCTTACATGTCCTGTGCTGTGGATGTAAGCTATGATAATCCTATTTTGCCTGAAGTATTCTTACTGCTGCAATGCGCTCTATTGGAAGGGATAAGAACATTATTAGTACTGCATTCACTGTAAAAGGATGTGGCAAATGGAAAACTGGTGCATACATGAGATGGCAAGCACTAGATACTGACTTCTGCAGGATCAGGAAAGAAACTAGAAAATGCAGCATATACTTACACAAAAATTGAATTTTCACAGATGTGCTATTATTCCCTGTTAAGACCTTAAAATGTCTTTTACCTTTACACTTTTATAAAACGTGTGTGAACGTATGTCTCAGGAAGAAATTTCATGTGGGGAAGAAAGGAAATACTAGAATTCAGTTGGCCGCCCCTTCTGTGTTGCAATAGCCTCTGACCCTGACCTTGCCACTGATTAGGGCAGAGAAAAGAGGAATTTTGTCTGGGAGTTTGTGGTCCCACCTGCCTAGAGCACTTCCCAGTTTGGCCTCAGCATGAAAGACTAGAACAGAAAAGGATCATTTACCTTCGATTGCTGCAAGAAACAAACCTGTAATTGTTAAACTCGTTGCGCCTTGGTTTGCCAGGCAGTCTTACAGTGCGAACAGTTGTAAATATAAAGATACGTTTTCATACAAGCAAGGGATTTTCCTTGTAATTGGTGTAACCTTAATGACAGTTGAGATGTGTTGAAGAGCAAAGTATTGAACGAGTTAGTATGGCATGAAAATCACATGGATTTTTCTGGAGTATGGGAAGAGCACAGGACTCCTTCTTCCCTCATATATGGAGTACAAAACTTGCCTGAGCACTGCTAATGTCCAGTGTGGTTTTATTGATGTATTATCTGCTTTCTCTTTAGGTGTATTGAGCTGGTTTAAACCACCACCAGAGATTGTGCCATCTCCTACAGCAGGAGGAGATGAACAGCGTAATGTTTCTGTCCCTCCCTGCACTCACTCATCTCTTTGGTTCACTGGAGGGTGATGGATGTATTCCTGGTGGACAGGCTGCTCGGGATATGTGCCTCAGGGCTCTGTCACTGTGTAGGTGCAGACAGGGATGGGATGATTTGACCCACCATAACGCTGTCCCTCAGTGTGTTGTGCCACTTCCTCTGTGTGCCGGGCAGGGAAGACCAGCACTCCCTTGCTGCTTGGCTCAGAGGGGATCCCCAGGGACTGGGACAGATCCTCATCTCTCTGGTGGACCTGGGGACCCTTGGCTGGGTCTTGTTGATAGCAGCAACCCAATAATCAAGCCAGATGATGTCCCATCTCTGTGTGTCAGGCCCCCTTACCTGGAACAGTTTGGTTTTCTTCCTGGACCCCATAAGCCAACCAGCTCTCACAGACTTCTGTAAAAGATCACAAATCTTGGCCTTTGTTCAAAACTCCATCTAACGCAATAACTGAATGTCTTTTAAAAGTCTTGAAACTGAGAGCAATATGTGTCAACACTCCTCTTAGGACCTGTTTTGTAACAAACTCCTTTGTTCCTTTAAGTGCAAGGTGAGGAAATGAAACCCAAAGTTTGATTTCCTTATCAGTACACTAATACCTGTATTTTTAGACTGATGCTACTGACTACTGTATTTTGCACATTGGCCAAGATAGAAACAAAATCAGCAGCACACCTGATTTCTGTGTATTTTTACTCGGATTTACAAAAGACTCTGAAATCAAAAAAGCAAACCTTATGTCTGCAGTCAGTCTTGCTTGAATGTCACATTGACCTTACCGCTAGTGATAATATTGAATCCTGTACAATTTTGGTCAGAATTTGGCAAAGATTGTACGGATCAGTCTTTTCTGTTCTACATATAGGTCTCCACTGTTGGAATTGGAGGAATAGAGAATTTTATCTTCACTTTAAAGGATTTTTTTTTTTTAATAATTAGTCCATCTGGGAAAAGTACTTTTTCTGTGAATTCAGACTTTTTACTTTATTGGTAATAAAAATACAATTTTCACTTACTAATGCTGTCTGTGCAATATATTTTTCCAGTGCTGCTGCCATCCTGGTCTGAATACTCTGGGGAAATTGTGACATGCTTGTTCAAAAGCATGTGGGACTTGGAAATCTGTTTTCTGTTTTGTTATGTTTTGCTTGTGTGTTTCCTTTTTTTATAAATTTATGCTGAAGGTAGGCTGCAAACCAAATCTCCATTCTAACCAGTTACAAAGCCAGAAATTCTCTTTTCTAGTCAAAGACCCCTCATCAAATGTGTATCTGAGATTTTTGGTCAACTCTAGTCCAGACATCATTGAAGCAGGGGTCAAAAACCTGCATTGTGGTATTACTATGCCATTTGAAACATTAAAGCATAATTTTCAAGGTAACCTAGATGTATATAATTTCTTATTTCTTATTGTCCCCTTGGCATTGCAGAACAGCCTTTTCTCTATATGCTTAAAACCGAAACCATGTAATTTATTTGTATTTTCTGTTCTAGTTATACAGGCGTGTATCTAATTTGTCTTAGTTTGGATCCAAATTGTTTGCTTCCTGGACTGTTTTATTTTTGCTCTCCTCCCAGGGGTTCATAGCTGCATTTCCTACAGAAGCAGAAGACTGGAAAACCCTCTAATCCAGAAAAGCTGTCTTCTTTTCTCTTGTTGAAATAGGGTTCAACACAATGAGCTTTTGGGCCACTTTCCAACAACATGAAAGAAAATTTCTACTTTCATATAGTCTCCTATTTACCCTCTGGCTACATTCCTCCTTCACTTCTCTCCTGAAAAGCTGGTTTAAATTGTGTCCCAATACTTTTGAGTGAATTTCCAAACCACAAAAATATATATTCTTGCTGAAATAATCTATTTTTTAATTTTAAATCCTTGGCTTGGCATTGCCAGATTACCATATGGAACAAGTTCTAATAACCAGCCAAGCTATAAATAAATTCTGCAAGAACATTAAGAGCAAAAAACAAAGAAATCCCTAATCTTCCAAACAGCCTGTCAGGCACCACTTTCATTCCACTTGGGAAAGGAAGAGTAGCTAGGAAGAGGAAATGTAACAAATGTCTGCAATTAAAATGACAGCTTTCAAAGTTATATATGTGAGATGGACTCTAAGAGAAGATGTTTCCCCACCACATCTCTGAAACTGTATCCCGTGTCTCTGACCTTGGGCTATCCCACTGTTCATAGAACCACCAGTACCAGAGTTTAAGCAGCACTTTGAAAATTCAGCTGCTTGTTGGGTGGCCTTGCTTGTGTTTTCTGTGCACTGACCATGACTCCTCATTTCGTACATCACTGACTAATTGCAGTGGCTCCAGAAAGCCACATCATATCACACCTAAGCACTGCATGCATATGGTGACAAATCTTCCATCGATGTTCAAAGTTTTGGGAATTTGGGGTTTTTATGCTGATACACACAGGCGTTTGTTTATTTTTAACTACCTCTCTGGAGCCCAAGAGTAAATGATACCAGAGTCCGGTGACTAGTCTGTGCTACCTGTGTATAATATGCAAGGATTCTTTTCAAAGATAACAGAATTACAGCTGGAAATCCATATTTGATTTAGAACCAAAACTTTTCAGACTTCTGCTACGTCTTGACCCAATTCTAGCTCCATCGTTTGAAGGTCTGCGTGAGCTGGCTCTATCTGTGCTACAGCAGTAGCATGCTGAAAGTTTTTTCTTGTGCTCCTTTGAGTGGAAAGCAAGGATTATTCTGAATCTTCAGAGAATCTGTGTATGTGAGATTTTATGGCAGCATTACACCATCCTAAAACAGCTCTGAATAATCACTGCTGTGAGGCAGCTAAAAACCTGTTTGTGATTAATAGTGGTAGGTAAGTTGCAGGGTCAGAATTACCTGCTCTCTAGTGAGGCTGCTGCCAGTGATTCTGTGGAAATAGTGAAGGCTGCCAAAAAATAACGCATGAATGAACAGTTCAGAGGCCCAGCAGTTCACAGCAAAGCATCGCTTTCTGTCCGGACGGCAGCAAGTTTAAAATAGCCGGTTCCCTTTTCCGCACATCGTGGCACAATTCCAGAGGTTTTCAGGACTCTGGTGCTTCCAACAGGGTTTTTGTTAGAGTAAGTGTTTGTAATTTCCATCATTTCTGGAAAAAATGTCTGTATTGCTGGAAAGAAATTTAGCTGAAAGCAGGGTCTTGTGCTTTTTTCCCCCCACTAGGCTAATACAAAGCAGCTGCTGCGGCATCTTCCTCTGAGCGGCCTCAGCACAACACCCTTGGAAATAAGAATGACTCATCTTGATGGGGGTCTTCCTGTTGGGATATTGGAAATAAACACAGTTACTGCAGGGGACTTAAAGTACAGTAATTTGGATGATGAAACTTGAGGCATTGCTGGGCGAGGAGAGGCTGCAATCAGAAAGCTGTCAGAGGCGGCAGAAAGGCCCTGGGGGAAAAGACGAGCAGAGTAATAAGATATGTCCAGAATTTTTTGCCGTTAACTTAAAATATTGTGGAAATAGAATATTGGCTCTCAGTTAAATCATGCAGAGACTTGGAAAAGGGCTTTGAGAAACACACAGGCATTGTGCAGGATTGCTGCAACATCTATGCCAAATGCTGCAGCTTAGTGAAGGTCTTGGACAGCCCTACAGTGGTAAGCAGCCTGCAAAGCTCTCTTTGCCTGGTGTGTACCAAAGCTGTGTGCTTTGGGTGTGCTTGAGAGCCAAGTAAATAACAGGACTGCTCCAGACAGTCAGCCCTAACTTCTTGCATTAAACCATCATCTCTTCCCTTCCTTTGCCTTGTCCCTGTTGAGACACAAGTGAATCCTTATGAATTTTTTAATGGAAATATATTCATATATGCCAGGTAGCACATGAGAAGCAGATCTGTGCTCATGTTATGGTCATTGATTTATTGTTTAGGGGATTTATTCAGTCCATTTAAAGCTGCTACTGAGTATTCAGGACTATACACATACATTTTGCTGTTTGTTTTTTATTTTGATTGTTTGTTTGGTTTAGGGTTGTTTTTTGTTTGGGTTTTTTTTTCCTTACACAGAAAGCTGTTGGTAGTTTGGGGAAGCTGTGACTTTACAAAGAAACATTTCTGAGGAGTAGAGGAGACCATGACGTGATCTCTCCTCTGCTCATCTTGATGCCTTGTCCTGCTGGGTTGTCTTTCTTTCGATGTTTGCAGCAACTCCTGTTCGCCAGTTGCCTGCCTGGACTCTGAGCTGCAGAACCATGCCTGGTGAGAGACAGAGTGTGTGTGACAGCACACAGGGCTGTAGACTATTGGGCATCACCAGAACAAGTGCTCAGACTTGATCTTGTGGGGAAAATCTTTGCAGAAGATACAAATATTCAACTGTTTGGTTTTTTTCCAAGATAGAAACACAAAATTTTTCCAAGGTGGAAACACAAAATTTTTCCAAGGTGGAAACATAAAATCCAAGAATTTTTTTTTGGCTTCTGTATGTTGAACCATAAAAGAATTCACACCCTGGGAAAATGTTTTCTGTGTACATCGTAAAAGCACACTCCTAAATCATGGCACTAGGCCTGTTGAACGAATACAATATCTGGAATATTGTTGTGTGAAATCAAATTAGACTTCTAAAAAATCTTGGTCTATGACTACTGGTCTTAATGATGAGCTAGAATAAACTTGTGGCAGATGTGTGTCAGGGGGGTGCTGTTGTTTCCCAGCAGGATGCCTCTGTTCAGGCTGTTGTTCTGTCTCCTTGTCAGGCGGTGCTTTGAAGAGTTGACCAGTGTCAAGGGGTGAGAAAATCTGGAGGTGAAGAGAAAATGCTTAAGTTTCAAAGTTTATAAAATGAATGTACAAGTTAGTGCCGATTCTGAAACAAACCTGTGCTGTAACACAAGGACCTTGTCTGTCTGGGGGCAAGAGCAGTTTTGGGATGCAGTAAGAGCCACAAAAATCAAGCTGAATTTCCAGTGTGCTGTACACCAGGAATCAAGTGCTGCTTGTGCTGTTAATATATGCACAACATAATGAGTATTACTACTATAATTAGTAATTTCCATTATAATTGATGTAGCTACAGTGTGAGTCTATTAAAAAAGAAAGAGTTAAATAATGAAAAGGGATGACACAATCCTTGTACCACAACAAAGCCCAGTGCAATGTAATTTGTCCTATCCTCAACAGAAATAATCAAGTCAGCCAACAAGTGCAGTTACATGGTCAAAAAGTTAAATACTGCTCTATGCTTGTATACCAATCACAGAATGACTGAGGAAACTCAGATATCACTCATAAAATGTTTGACAACCTGGCAAGTAAAAGATATAAGTGATGCATCATAGTTAAACAATAGTTTCTTTAGATAAGATTTTATGTCATTTTTAACTCATGTAAATACATGAGGATCCATGTCTCATTCAAAGAACTATTTGGTTTGTGTCTAAAAATGGGATTCTTGCTCTTTTATCTGTAAATGATCCTGCATCATGTTGTTATAAAAAAAAAATGGACTCTACCACACAAGTTTGATGCTTATAATGTAGCACTGTTTATGTAATCTTGTTTCTTAAATACTTCATAGTTTCTTCTATTTGAAATCTACCTTGCCATAATTTATCTTTTGGGCATTCAGCATTATCTTGCAGTGTGGAATTCCAATTTACATTCATTGTAAATTCTGAGGAGAAAACCTTTGTAACAATGCAGTTTCATATGTCTGTGTTGATTGTTGGTCTGAATTATTTTCATGGAAAAATCTGTGGGAGCTTGTATAACACAAGTTTGCTTTCTCTCTGGCATAATTAATTTTATGGTATGATGTAAAAGGTGCATTTCATTTAGTGTACTTGGAAATACTCCACTTTTCAGCTTTTGCATGCTAACCTTTTTCATTGCTGAAACTTAAAAAAGCTGCTGAGAAAGACAAAAAGAACACCCAAAACTTCAGATTAAATATACCCCAAAGTAAATGAAAATTTGACCTATAATGTTCCATCCCAGTTCAAAGGCAAAACTTTAATTTAACTTGCTTTAGAGCAATATTGAGAATTTATTGTGTTTTCAGTCACCATTTAAAATGAGAACATCTTTGGTTGTCTTCTTCAAACAGGGAAAAAGAGAAATAATGCTGTAGCACAGAAAGAAGTATTACTTCTTTCAAGTGTACATGCTCGATAGGCCAGTAAGAGAAAACTTTGCACATGGAAGATGAATGTATCAGAATAACCAAAGGGAGGACAACAGCAACATTGTATTTGTGAGTCTCTTCCAACTCATTTACCCAGCACAACTTTTAAGATCAGTAGCACACTGGGTAATTGATACTGGCAAATGAATGGCATTTCTGTGGACACATCTTCCTGGTTCTCTTAAACTATTGCATCTCAGGAGAACAGCACAGAAGAGGGGTTGAAATAACCATTTTTAATAGAAAATACTAATTTTTGCTATCTAAAGGAAGAAAAAATAAAAACGAGGAATTTTTTCAGCTAAAAACAATTTCTTCTATTTTTGCTGAAGCAACGTGTAGCAGAGGACCTCATTTGAAATCTCTTGAACTAAATCTTGAAACACCTTATCTCCAGCACCATGGGCTCAACCTGCCCAATCACTTTGTTCTCACAATATAAATCAAAGAAATGAAGAAGGTGCATGGACCCCTTGGAATCTCAGGTTGTGAGCACCACTTACACGCTGTTCCCATTTGATCAGTATGAGACTGGACAGTTGTAAGTAGAAAGAAATACTTCGTTATCCGGATTTGTGTGTTTTAAGTTGTTGTTTTTTCTTTCCAAATCCTAATGAAAATATGTACTCTAATTATTAATGTCTACAGACAAATGAAGGTCAACTGCAGTAATAATTACTGAGTTCATGCAGTATCTAGTATGTAGTTCCTAGGCAACACATCACACATAACTATTGTTGCTTGCCAAAATCAAATGAGAAACCGAAAAGTCTCCAAAATAACCAAGCTGCAATTGGTGCAGTACCCTGATATACATTAGTGTCGTAATGCAAGTGTTCACTCACCTTTTTCCAGACTTACCTGAAGTCATACAGAAAAAAGGGAAGAAACTACTAAAATGTTGAAATGACAAAAGGCTGATGATAGTTTTAAACAAGGTGGAAAGTTATATGGAAAAGTGTAACTTTCCACTAGAGATACTTTAAATAAAGCAAATTAATCTGAAATTCTTAATACATGCAAGTTTGAAGTGAAACAGTACTAAAGTATCATACAGTACTTGGACAGATTCATTTTGAATGAAAAAGTTTTGGAAAACTCTTGGAAAACCCTTTCCAATTTTCCCTCAAACGCTCAGTGTTTTCATACCAAGCCTGATGGAAAGGGGAAGAAGAAAAAGGCAAAAACAGGACTTCTGAAATTTTCTGATGGGTTTTTTTGAGAGTCTATCCTCTCTCCTTGGAGTGGGTGGGATTCAATTTGGCAAACTTTACTACAGCCTGGAGGTGCCTACCTCTGAGCTATTCTAGGTTCCCTGTGTGATCCGTGGAGAAAAGTAGGCTCTTTTAAGGGGTGACTCATGTAATCTATTTCAAACACCTACTCTCAGAGAAGATGTCCATATAGGAGCCAAGGGTGTCTGGCTCAGATGTGTATGTCTACACTTGGCCAGATGAATCTTACCCAGTATGTCTATGCTGTAGACTGCCAAGAAACAAGATAAATTTAGCTGTATAGAGCTCCGTGCTGTCACAGTGAAGTTTTTAAAAGCTAGCTCAGGTATTTCTGACTCCACAGTTGCCTAGAATCAAAAGACAAAAACTTTCCAAACGATATTAAGAGGGGCAAGATAAAAAGCAGTTCTTTAATGAAAGCTTTCAGGTGCACAAATATGGCTATGCGCACATGTGATACAGGATTTCTGCAATTATTAAAAGGTTAATTAATTAGTATATCTGGCAGGTACATCCAATAAGAGATCAGCTGCCCCAGTAACCTACCCTTGTGTCTGCCCCTTGGAGTTGGTCCAGGGGGTTCTTTGCCCTATATCTTGTTATGTCTCTCAAATTCTGGTGAAAAACAAGATGTCCCTCTCAGAAATTCTCTTCTTGAGAATAAGACTAAACAGAATTTCAAGAATGTGTTAGAAAGGGTTAGCTTATTTTTCTAAATAATAAGCCTGTGAGAAAGGGCAGGAAAAGTACTAGAAACTATACAACTATATATTAAAAATCTACAAAGCTACAAATATATGAAAAAAGCTAAAAGTCTTTAGGCATCACCACAACATAGTCTTTCATAAGACAGCATTCACTCAGGTGTTTCAGGCAGTTGTTTTCCATAGCTGCCACCTCTGACTGGTGGTACAAAGCCATTGTGCTGTCAGGGAACTCTGGAACCACCCCGTGTACAGTGTGGCACTAAGGAAACCAGGGATACCTGAATATATCTGGTGAAGAGATATCTTGTAGGAGTTAAGGTATGATGTGACTTCTGTCCTGGGGAAGCTGTTGCTGGGGTCTGAGTCCAGTTGTGGTGCTGATGTTTTAAATGCCTCTGAAATCTTCCAGCACAGTCAGAGGTCTGGACATGCTGCCTGCGAGGAGAAGTGAGGAAGCACAATCTTTTTATTTTGACAAAGAGAAGGTTGGCATGCTATTTTATCGTGGCTTAAGAGTTGCTACACAGCGACATTTTTTGATACAGGATGACAATTTAATCTAGTGAATGAAAACGTGATGCTACTCAATCTCTAAAACCAGATTATTTCAGGTGACAAAAAAGAGGACTTTTTACAGCAAGGCTAAATAACTGTTGGAATAACTTTATCTAGGAGTTTTATAGATTATTCTTTTCATTGAAAATCCTTTTTAATCTAGATATGATACAGCACAATGAACTCTTACTGCTTTAATGAAGGAATTAAACAGTGAAATGTTGTGGCCTGTGAAGTGAGACTCTGAAGGCCCTTCTGGCCTAAAAAGCTGTTTAATGGGCCCAGTGCAGCATTGGATCTCAACCTCTCACAGTCCTGGGAAATCTGCATTTCAAAAAGGGCTATGCAGCCTTTCCCATTTCCAATACAATTACTGTCAATCACCTGGTCCTATCTTCCCCACATTATGTTCCTTTAATAAGGTTCTTGATCTGAAAATGTGCTCAGTGAACTCGCCTTCTGTGAGCTGGACTCGTTATATAGAAAGGTAGATAAGGGAGCTGGAGAAGCAGAAACTGCTGGAGCTGAAGGTCGTGACTGCAAGGTATGGCACAGAGCTTAGGTTTGAGGTATTTTGCTTTTGCTACCAATTGTCTGCTGGATTTTTTTTTGCACCATTATGTACCAGAATACCTTTAGTAAGCCAAATATAAATCTATTTAAATTTGACAGAAGAAAATTAATACTTCTCTTTAACTCCAGTCAACAATTACAGATCCCTGTGTTAGCAATCTGGTTTGTCTTTGCTTCTCAGACTGGAAGGAATCTGAACTTGTGCTTTGCACCACTCTCTGGAGGATGCTCTGTTGATAGCTAAAATTACAGGATATGAGTCTTTGCCAAAACTATGGTATTAAATGTCCATCTCCCCCTGGCCCTGCCCCCTGCCAAGCTTGTCTCTGTATCTTCAGTGCCAGTGCTAATGTGAATTTGTCTCTCTTTCGTTCTCTTTCTTGCTCAGACTTTACCGTGGCTGAATAAGATCTTTGCCACACTGAATTTCTCATCCCATCAGTTAAATATGTTTCTCCTTTGAATAATTTTGGCTTAGGCAGAACTACAGTGTTTCTGTTAAAAAGCATAGAATTGCAATTCTATACCATCTACTTTGTTTCATAGGTGTTCCTGTATATAAATGCATATAAAATAAGCATTTTATAGAAGAAAAAACCTGTAGTAGTTAAGATTTAAGTTTTTTCACTGGTCCCAACTATTTCTCTTTAACAGAATGGCAATATCAGTCATCCAACAGTGATCTGCACAATTGAAGGGCTTTGAAAAACACCTCATCTAGAAATCAGACCTTTTGCGTAAAGGCTTTCAGATGACACAGCATTGTGTCTTCAGGAAGGGCTGCTTCTGCACTGGAGTGAAGGTACCATTCTTCATCTTCCCTTCCCAGCGCCCTTGCTCGGTGTATTCCCAGTTTTCTTGGTCTAGTCCAGTCCATCACACCTCCTGGCTGCTTGAGGGCAAGCCAGGGTTTCAGTTCACTTCCTCACTGCTTCTACTCCGGAGCGAGGAGGCGGATAAATTCCTAACTTAGGTACTTTTCTTACATTTCTGTTCCTAGGGGTCCTCTTTTTCCTTGCCAAAATGCCTTTTGATCTACCTCTCCCAGCCAAAACATTTGTGAAATGTGATGACCCCTCACAACATTCTTACTCCTTGCTGTCAGCTTTGAAAAAGACAGTGATGCTGATAAATTAAATCTGCCATGATGTTGCAGGGGAATGAATAATGCTAGAGCTTAAGCTTTGGAGTGGTTTTTTAGTAGAGAAGGGCTTACATTTCTACACTTCATGAGTGTAATATTGACAAATCATATAAAATAACAATGTGCAATTGAGAATAAAATTAGGAGATGTCATGTGTTCCTTTTATAATAATGTATAGGAATTTCATAGAGGAGATGAATGAAGTAAGAGAACAGAGTTAAGGTGTCCACTGTGGTAAGAAAGAAGTGAAACTTCCCAGAGTCTGCAAACTCTTGAATTAAATATATACTGTATGTTTTACACTGTACTAAAAGAAAGTGTAATGGCTGCAGATTAGCTTTGGAAAGGGATGCAAATTGCACCATTAATGCCATCCTTGCATTTAGATTTGTAACTGCTTCTTGTTCTATCAAAACATAACCACAGTTTTACTCCTGCTTGCTTTATCAAACCACCTTGAATTTAGGAGAGGAACTTAGCTTGTCTGTTTAGCTTGCATATTATTAGCAAACATTGCCAGTAACATGGGAGTCATCTACACTAAGCTTGATGTCTGAGCCTGAGTCTATCACCCTCCATTTGTAGGCAATGAAGTGAACAGACAACTCCAGAAGGCGATGCCTCTTATGATAAGTCAGCTCAGATAAGGAAGATTAATTGCTCTTTTCAGGTGCTTTTTTCAATTATCAGCTAGGAAAAAAAGAATAGCCTAGGCGTAAATCTTTCTTTGTTTCTTTATTTGTCTTTGTTAGGCACCTCAAGTAAAGAAGATAACCCCATATTTTGTCATGGATCAATGGAACAGCTTTTGGGTCATGTTAATTTTTATCAGATAAGGCTAATTTGTTTGTATCCTTGCAACTATTTGTGGTAATAGCTTGTTTTGCAAAAAAATTTCAGGGAAGGGAAAGAAAAGGAGAAAAACCTTGAAGTGACCTAATGTAGTGTTTCCTGATTTGTTTGGATATCCCTCAGAGGAGCAGTAGCATCTCTTTACCTACAGAAGAGGGTCCAGTGGGTCAGCAAGAACTACAGTGAGAGACTGAGGCAACCAGTGAAGAAGTTGAAGGGCACATTTGGTATAGAGCAGTGTATAGCTATTTAAAGAACAGGGATAGAGATGACAGAGCCCAAGTCTTCTTGGTAGAGTCAAAACATATGGCAAGGGATAAATGGCTGCACTGAAGCTTGCAGGGCTCAGATTAGATGCAAGGAAAAGCCTTATCTCTGGGTGGGTGGTGCCCTCTTTGCCTGTAAGAGTATTTAAGACTGAGCAAGACAAAGCCATGGCAGAGCTCAGCTGGTGCTGGCAGCACTCCTGCTGTGGGCAGAAGGCTGCTCTGGGTGACCACTGCGGATGTCTTCCAACCAGTATCCTTGTGACTTTCTTCTCTTTACCCTAAGGAAAGCAATCTCTTCCTATGGAGTTCTATCCTCAAAATCTGGAGCCTGACCCCAGTGTCCTGTTCCCAGCCCTGCTGTGCTTCTCACCCTGTGAACTCCCAAAGCATCAGTGCAATACGTGGATATGCTCCTGCTGTTCCCAGCTCATGGACCATTTGCAAAATGCTCCTATAGCACTGTATGATTCCACTTAGGACACTGCCCTGTGACACCTGTGTTCGAATCCCTGCTGTGGTCAATACCAATGAAGCACCTGGAATTAGATTTTCCATATGTAATGTGGATGTGCCTTAAAGATTAGCCTGTTTTCTTTTCTGGGGAAAAAACAGAAACAAAAAGATCTTCTTAGGGTCTGGGGAGCTGGTTTATAGGATGGGGACAACTAATGTTTTCTTATCTCTAAATGCAAACTGTGATTGCAGAATTTTAATTTCCTGTTGGAATTCTGAAACTGGGCAGTATCCCTATTACAAAACAAAATCTGGTGCAAGTCTGATCACTTTGAAACAGTAACCACTTATAAACATTGAGACTCTTGGGGAAAAATTGGGGAAAACACAGATACATGGAACTGGAAAGTGCTATTATAGCGTTGCTTTTCTGCATGAAAGGGCATCTTAAAATCTCCCATAGCTTGCATTGTCATCTTGATATTTTCTTTTGTGTCATTATTCCTCACCTATTTTAGATGATATAAACAAATGCACTTCATTTGAATGTTATCACTTTAATCCCTCTTCACCTTGAGTTCACTACAGGAAATGATATTTTTTTCCTATTGAAAAAAATGCAAAATGAATACAGTGTTTTGATAGTAGAATCAATTTATTTAGTTAGTTAGTTATATTAGTGGTATGGTCTGTCTTGATTTTCAGGCTAAGCATAGTACAATGTATATTTTTAAATACCAGTTTATTATACCTTGACAAATTGAAGAACTTTACTGAAAGAACTCTTGAATCTTTTTCTTCAACGGTCCATCAACTTTGTAGACTGTTCTGGTTCTTTGCCTTCAGAGAAGTTATTTTATATTTGGTCAATTTAAAACTGCATTTTTATTTTATTGATCTAGCCAGTGACTGTACAACATACAGACCCCTATCATTGTGCTGTGATACTGAACATTACGCTTTGTTTCCAGCAAATAAAGCCAGTAAAAATTTATGTACCTTTAAGGCAAATAGGAATCTTGCATTATCTGCGTGCACTTAAAACACAAGAATAGTGAAAGTTTTCCCATTCTATTCCTTTTTCTGAGCTTCATTAATGGAGTCTCATGGTAATCTGTCACACATAGTTTCTTATTCCATTTTGTAATGATGCCCCTTGTATGGGGGGATTCAGAAAGAGGCAAAAGGAAACAAAGGTGGGATGTTTTTCCCTTTTGAAATGCCTGGAAAGATGGTAAAGGGAAGCAGAGCCCTCCCTGTATGACACCAGGTTGATAGGCTGGAGGACAGGGCTACTGTTGAGAAGCATCCTGGCAGTCTGGCCAAAATGACCAACAGCTGAGGCAGGATAACCCCAAATAGCAGTATAGGCTGGGGCAGCTTTTCGGAAGAGAAGCGTGGGTCCTGTTGCACAGCAGAGCAGTGTCCCTGGTGGCCATGGGGGCCACCACAAACTGGCAGCTGTTAAACAAGGCTCAGGAGGCTTCATCTGGAGTCCTGTGCCTGCGGGTGCTCAGAATCAGCTGGAGATGTGTTCCATATGGCTGTGTAAACTCCATGCTTTAACACAGCAGCATGGATGTGAGCAGTACCTGTTGTGTGTGCAGAATGGCACCTGCTGGGCCGTGCCCCTAAACCACAGGAATCCTCGGTGGTCATTGTAGGAGAGTGACAGAGCAGGCAACACAGCAAGCTACGAAAGTTGAGTAGAGAGGGTAAGTTCTAGATGTTCTGGTGTCTAAAGCAGATTTTTATGAACAGCCTGACTCCTACAGCTCACAGATGCAAGGGGTGATGCAATCGGGAGACTTCTTTTAAAAGGGAAGGGAATATTGCTAACAGGCTGTTGAGATCTGGGATTCAGATTAGGCTGATTTCCCCCAGAGGTCTTGATTTTTCTCCATAAACTACAGATGGTGTGTAGGACAACAGTTTCTAAATGGGGTGTCACATCTATGTTTAAAAAGCTAGGCAAGATGAATCTGGGTCAGTTCTGGGCTGAGTTTTGTCAGTAATATTGCAATCAAGATTAAAGCTCCGGAGAGTTTACATTCACTTTTCACTCTGTTCTCAATTGCACCCTTTTGGCACAGTCTGACTCACCACTAAACTTTTAAATGTCAGTCCCCAACTTGTTAAATCACATCTCTAACTCTTAAGTGAGGAAACTAATTTATTTTAAATAATTAAGCTTCAAATTTAGTCTTTTCCTCCTCCAAAAACTGGAATGCAGCAGACCGAGAAAGACTAGGTTTGTACCAGTTGATTGTGGCAAGTGCACGGTCTATCTGTGCTGAAGAGGACATCAGTGGCAGTAGTAAAGGTTATTCATCAAACATGCAAGATGAGACCCTATTTGCATATGAAAATTAGCTAAAGATGTGAGGACAGCTACCTCAGCTATCAGCTACACCAGAGGTTCGAGATCGCTGCTTCAGGGGCTGTATCCTCACCTGTCTGGCACACTCTGATGGAGCTGAAGTGAGGTCCTGTCTTGCTTGGCACTTGCTGCTGCTTTTTACTTTGTTCTGGGGTCATCTGTCCTGTCTGCCCAGTCAGCTAGTGGCAACACCACGAGAGTGGTGGAAGGTTATCTTCTGGAGGGGTCAAGCTCACCAACACAGAGCTGCTGCTCTGCCAGCAGATCGGGGGAGATTGGGTGCCTCTTCTAAGAGTATTTGGTCTGTGGCTGAGCTGCCAGCTGTCCTGGACACTGTCTGGGAGGGTGTTTGGCCCAACAGATCTTACATCTCCTCATGGCTTTTGAGGGCCATGTTTTTGGTGCACTAGGAGCTGTATAATCACTACTGCAAGCTGGAGTTTGGCTGCAGGCAGAGCTAAACAAAGTCAGTCCAGCACCCCAGGTGTGTCCTGACTGGGCTTTCCTGTTCCTCCCAGCCTCCATAACAGAGCTATCCTTTCCTCCCCCAGTTCTCTTTTAGTGTCAGCAGGGTCCAGATCTAAAAGAAATAGAGCAGCACCCCAGGGTGCTTGTTTTTGCTGTACCCAGACTTGGGCAGGCATTGGCTGGACTGCAAATTCTCAGGATCTTCACTGAAGTCTTTCAGAATTATCTGGTTTTGTGTTTTTCTACCCCCTGCAGTTCTGGTGTGTTGTCAGTGTCTACAAATTCTAGCTTTCATTAGAAAATGCTTAACTACTACCGAACTGTGATGAAACTCTAGAAATTATGACCCAGCTACATGTGTTATCTGCCAAACTAGATAATGACAGTTCATAAAATGTTTCTCTCAATATTTAAAAATAAAATGCAGATGATTCTGCATTGAGCATCTGATACAAGAAACAACTTAAGTGCTGAAACATGTGTTGTTATTCTCAAAGCAACAAGTCTGGCCAGATCCTCTGCCTTAGAGTATAAAGGATTGTGCTAGGCATGTGAACCGAGGGCAGGCTAGGCTTTTCTAGCTCTGTTGTGCATGTCAGAGCCAATCCCATAGGAAAACATGGCACAGTGTCTCTCTGACTCCCTGCTTCTCCACGGGGAGGAATGTGACATAACCAGTAGAGGCAGAGTTGACAGGGATGGTGGTAAAACACACATGTGCCAGAAAGACTTGGAGGAGAACACCTCCCGTGGAACGGGGATCTTCAAGGAGTCCAGTCTAGTGAAGGCCAAGACTTGCATGTGTTGTGCTTGGGGCATGCTGGCAAGAATGGATTCTGAACAGGTAAGTGTGGATAGCTGTCCTGGTGTGGAGTGGCTTTTGTCCCTCTTTTCCTGCAATATGTTTTCACTGTAAGGCTGTACCCCTGATGAAAAGGGGCAGGGGATGCTGAGGGCTGCCTAGGTTGGAAAGACCCTCTGGTCCCACCTGCACACTGGGATTAGTGTTGTCTAGGCAGCATTCTGGCCTTGTACATGGCACATACAGAGAATTTGGGTGAGATCTAAGTGAGGATGCAGTTGGTGGCTGCATAGTTGGCCCCCCAGTGGCCTGTCCTGACTCAGTGCCTGAACCTGTGCAGTATGGACTTGGATAAGGTGCTCCTGCTTGGGATGTTTTCCAAGGGAAGCCTTTGGGTCAGGTACTCCTGGTCAAGGAGCAGCATCGACAGATATGGGGCTTGGTGTGATGCTGTAGTGGGTTTCAGTAGCTTTTGCAAGACCCACTTAAGGGAAGAGTGCATTGTGCAGGACTTCAGCCTGGAGAACAAAAAACACCTGTCAAACTCCATTTTCTATTACATATTCATAACTTGTTAGAGCAGGTCCCACTCCGTCACAGAAATGACCTCTCTATGTTATACATCTATTGTTCTTCGCTGCACAAAGTCAGGACTGGCAGCTGCTGTAGTCCCTGATGGAGCTGTAGCTGTAGGAGGTTTTGTTTTAGCCCCAAAAGTAAAGAAAGACCTGACTGTTAAGCATAAAAGGATGTGTGTTTATTGCTGGCCTTGCTGTGTAGCCTGAGTAGCCATGGAAAAGCACCATAGGATGTGTTCTGCCAGGAAGGGTTGCCACAAAGGTTACATTTTCCCAAGAAGTGGAAGATGGTTGAACTCACTTCTATTTACTGAGGAGAGCCTTGTGCAAACATCTGCCACATTCTAGCAAAATTTACAGCCTCTAAAATATCTAGCTTTCTGGAGCCTCAGAGGCTTACAGTGCTAAAGCTATTGGAACAACTTCTAATGAGTTAATTACAGTGGATTCATTAGTTAAACTTGCTGCCAGAGACTTGAATGTTTCAGATAACTCTGCTGGCAAGTGGGTTACACTGCTGGGCAGATCTTTGCCTGATTTATGACTCTTCCACAATCACAATTCACAATGGAATTGTTGCCTGATTGTCCCCAGAATTCAGTTCTAGTTTTACCTTTTTTATAAAAGTCATCTTTGGTTCTGAAGGGATTTCATGTGTGCTGCAGGTGCACTGTAAACCATTATCACAAACAGCTATTCTGTGATTCTTGTCTGAAAGGCGCCTTCCGGCATGGCAGCTCTTCCTGTGAAATATAGACAGCTATCCATCACCCATGAAATATGAGGCATTGAGAGGCTTCCAAAGAAAAATGAAGCTAGTTCATATCCTCTGAGGGTCATTTTGTGCAAAATAACAAGGATTTTGTCCTTTTGCCCAGAACAAAAATTTGTTGTGTAGATCAGTAGTTGAACTCCTTTCTT
>QWTY01027822.1:0-16090 GCA_008033365.1 Pseudorectes ferrugineus
GTGTACTTATTCACTGGATCAACTTTATCCATCCAAATTGTCAATATTAATATGCTGTGAATGTTACATGTCTTTGAGGATGACCAAATATAGACAAGGAAAAGAAAATATCAGTACATTTGCAGTAAAAGTAATTCCAACCCTTCCTTTCCCTTTGTGGATTTAGGAAAAATATTTGCTATTGAACTCTAGGTGAGTTGATAGATTTTTTTTATTTACAAAAGTGACTGCAAGTCAACTTTATCTTTGTATGCCTAGGAGAATGCCCCAGTTTTTAACTGTGTTGTAAAGATTTAGATTTCTACCAGGTATTATAATATAAAATTCTCTATCTGGATTTGGGCTGGTGCAAAACATTTTGATCCTAGTTTTCCTACTTATGCAGACGAAAATATACCAGTAATTTCACCAGTTGAAAATGTCTGAGATAGAGAAGGTTTAAAACAATTATGATCAGACCTGGAGAAGCCTACTGTTGCTAGCTAAATTAAATCCACACAAGCAAGATGATCAAGTTTTACTAAAAATAACCCAACAACATTGGGTTGATGAGTATATCAACTTCTTAGAAGAAAGCAAATGGCTTTCTATGGTTCATTGAATTTTCACTCTTTTAATTTGCCTTTGCAGTCTAGTTAATCTAGAGGAACATTCTGGTTTTTGCTTTTTATTTCTAATGTTAAAAGAGATAGGGTCCCTTTCTTAGGAAGTTTATGGACAGATTGCCTGGCATCTCTAGGAAGAAAGTGGAAAAAAGTGGTCAGGAAAGTTGACGTTTAGCAGCTATTGTTATTAAGAATAGCTCCAGCTACATATTTTTTGGAATATTTTGAAATATTGATAGACTTTTTTTTGTGGAATGATACTTGGTATTGGAGACTTTGAGCCCAGTCCAATTTCTTAATATGTTAAACTAAAAGAGGCACAAAATCACGATTTCTCTTCTAAGTGGTAGCATAGCTTTAGCTATTATTGTCCAGTATTAAAATACTGTTTCTAAAATATTCAGCCCTTTCTTTTTCAACTGTGAAATCCCAAGAAGTTTTATGAGTATTTTTTTTTTCACTTTCATATAACATCTTTGTGGATTCCCACTGCTGTTTCTCCAGTATCATTGCACAGGTCATTTGTTAGTGGACCTTAGAGATATGTAGAAAAGCGTAGGTGGAGAAAACTTTTTCTGTGCAAGTAGTCTCTGAAGAAGACAGAGAATACATGTGATCTGGAAAGGGAATGAATGTTTATGAGAAGGAAATTTTGTTTTAAAATTTCTAAAGGGGAAATTCAAAGAACGCAAGAAAAAAGGACTAAAATTCACTACACCTTAGTGTGTAGATAAGCCAAACCCCTTCCAAACCTCTGAATCAGAAAGTTACATGTCTTGGCTCCTTTAAAGCACAAGGGGGCAATGTTGGCCTTAGAAAGAGAATTTTTCTCTTGCCGTCAGTCTAAATGCCATCCCTAGGTTCGAAGTGATTTCATATAGAGCAAAGAACTGCTTTTTCATAGAGCTGCCTCACAGGATGGGTGACTTTTCATCCATTTACTTAAATAAAGTTGTGAGACTATCGGGTGATGTAGAATGAATTTTTGATCCTGATTCCAGCCTGAGGAATGTCACAGTTTTATGTCATATACAATGGCTATAGTTTTTATAAAATTCACAATTACATCAGAAATATGAAGTCATCTAGGAAGAGATTTTTGAGATTTATAGGAGCTATTAGGTCACACTTTCTATGCATTATAATTATAGTTTCCAATTCAATCCAAGGTTCAACGAGATATAAACCTTTCCTCCATGAATTGCTAGCATTCCTTCTAAGAAACAAGCAAGCAAACAAACAATCCTTATTTTTTCCTTTTCTTCCACACTGTTATGCAGGTATAGCAGACATTTGGACCAAGTCACTACAGCTATTTAACAGAAACCCTCTATGTTTGACTACATAAAAAACCTGCCGTGTCAGTTCTCAAGAAATAGATTGTTTCATTAAACTAAAATAATGCTGCCAAGGTGATAGAAAATAGCTGAGAAAATAAAATCTAAATATAGATCATATGTAAATAATAACAATAAAGGAATAGCAATGAAAAAATTAGTGTTAGTTATACTTGTTTCATACTACAGAAATTACAAAAAATAGGCAGGCCTAGCCAAAACTTTTTGAGATTAATAGACAAAAATATTTTTTCCTTTTTCATATTGCTTAATACGTGCTAAACTAAGGAGGCTATGCTGAAGAGGTGCACATCATTAAAACAAAGCCTTATTGGTGAGAAATAAATTTTATGATGTAATTATAATTTTTTAAATGGAAGTATGCCCTTGTACTCTCAGAATTTTTAATCTGACAATATTCTGAATAATGTGTAAAAAATTCAGTGCTATGAAAACAAGGAGTCCCATAGATGAGTAGTTAATGGAATTATTTTCTCCATTAAAAGTGTGATATCCTCCATATGTAATGAAAAATATTTCATTATATTAATTCAATATAAAATATTTCAGTTATCTAATTTGTGGATACATTTGATATAGTCATACCTACTTTCAGAAAACAGAGAGAGATGGACTATTTTTGCTCCATCTTTGGGAATATTGAATACTGTTTTCAAATAAAATTATTAATTTTTCTTAAAGTTGCTTTGATTGAATAAGTGTCATTTATTAAAATTTTTTTATTTCAAACCCCCAGTAGTCCCTCAGCCAGTTTTACAGCTGCCTGCTCTGTGCTTCTGACTCACACAGAGCAAAGAAAAGGAAGGGGAAGGAGAAGTAGTTGAGCCTTCCTCTAACTCTTGGCCCTAGCTGAACATAAAAGCTGCTGGAATTTTGTTCTCTGAAAAGAGGAGATGATACAAAAATTCAGGAAGGCAGTGCATGAGTGTGAGGAAAGCAAACAGAACTGATTCCAAGAGAAACCTCCAGTGGTGTGTAGAGAGGGTGAAGGAGGTCACTATTTCATCTGCAGAGGAAAGGCAGCTCGGGGAGGAGGGGGCACAGAGGTGTCAGCATTAGGAAGGGCTGATAGGGAAGCAAGAAAAAATAAAGAAAGAAGCAGAATCATGGGAAGTGGAAAACTGAGTTTATTTGACTGAATTTTTTATTGTTAAGCCGGAATATTGCCAGTGGGATCTGGATATTCTTTCAGTGGAGTATCCTGTTGAGATCCTCATGTGGTAGAATATTACGAGAGAAGGGAATGAACCATTTGTGATTTTCGTCATTTACTGTGAGCAGAAAACATAAACATTACCCTGATAGCTTTTGAAGCTTCTGTTTTATGATATTGCTGTAAAAAAACCCCAGCATATACCAAGAGGAAGACAAATTACCATGAGGCACGGTGCTGGGAGGGTGATTCATGTGGGTTTGGGGGGAGGATTTCTTCCCTTTGAGCCCGCACAGCTCTGCACTGAGCAGCATGCTGCTGTGGGAGGTGCTGTGTGTGTGTCACAAGATGTGTTAAAACCAAGGTCTCACAGCTTCATCTGAATTCCATGGCTCTTTTCATGGTGCTGGGTGTTAACTCTGTAAACCGGCCAAATGTGTATTTGAATAATTATACTCTGCCTTCTGCAGAACACGTTCCAGGTAGTTTGAATTGGAAAATATTTTTCTGTTTTGTTTTATTAAGTGGGGGTTTCTGAAAGAGCCTTGTAAAAATTGGTTATAAAAAATCTGTTCTAACTCAGTTCCACCCACATTTCATCGATAGGTAAATGACCAGTCTCAGCTTTCTTTTATACCATTATTGAAGTACTTCTGATGAAACTGTGTTTAATTCTAGTTTTCCTTGTCCTCCTCAAATGTGTAATATAGGAAATACCTAAGCTATAGTTTAGGGGTCTTGAAGAATTGGTCAAAATCAAAATTAGAAAATGCAGTTAACATTAAAAATGCATTCAAATATGTAATATTCAAGAAAGCTGGGAATAAGTAAATATATGTTATAGAACTACTGTATCACAACACATAACGGAATCCAGGAGAACTTTGCTTGAGCAGAGACTTCAGGACTTGATCTCTTGTAATTGCTTTCAACAGCATTGTCAATGTGTCTTGCACTTTTCATACCAAAAATACACCTTTGTCCTTTAGAGCCAAGACAATTTCATTTTAACATGACTGCTACTATGTCTCAGGATATTCCTGAAATAAGTTACAGTAATTTCTGGAAACAAAATGCCTCCTACACCATAAGCCTCTCAGGGTTTTCTAGATTTAGAACAATTTCCAAATTGTGTCCACATGTTCTTTGAATGGAGATAACGTATAAAAAAGATGTGTGTAATAGAGTATGCTTAAGTCTGCAGTGTCTTTTAGTGGTGTTTTTAAGACTGAGGACAAGGCTTATAACCAACTGATCTGCAGACTATCTGCACTGCTTATCTGTTGGGGTATCTCTTAACAAGCTGGTTCACTCAGGGGTAAAGCCTCCAGCACACCTGCATTTTGCTCAGGCCAGATTATTTGCAGTCTGGTTGGGCTGTGGCTTTCCATGCCTGGTGAGCTGCTTTCCTGCGTGCCTTTGTGCTGGTGTCTGACAGCACTAGCAAACAGACACCAGGCAGACAAACAATCCAGCACCATTGCTTGAAAGGCTGTGGTGGTGTCTTCAGGAAAGGAAAATAAACACCCTGCGAGCAATTGATCCAGGTTGGCTGCAGGGCAAATAAGAACTTGGAAGCAGGGTTTTGGGAAAGCTTTTTTTTAGGTCCCTCCTGGCAGCTACCAGATCAAGTACAGCATAGATGTAGACTGGGAAGTTAAAATGCAGCTTTCACAAGAAATAGGATTTTTGCCCACACTTTGAAGTTTTTTTCTCACTGTACCATGGAAGCCTCTTGAGAAGTAATGCAATGAATCCTGTTTCCTATTTCCCCTTGTCATTCTCTTAAATGTTGAAAAATGTGCAGCATTTGCTTGTTGATGCAGTGGTGGTTTGACTTTCAGATAAATAAAGAGTTACAGTGAACTCAGAAGGTATTGTCAAGTCTAGCTTTTCACATGTAACCGCTCCTGGGAATTTAGTCATAGTTGTTTTTGCAATCTTCTCTAAAAAATTACTAGACCACTTCTTCAGACCCTTAAACTTGAACTTTTAGAAGATGAGGGAGCCTCAGAAAGTCTAAAAAATCACTCTATGTTGCCCTTTAAAAATGTAATTTTAGCTGTTGTATGGTCTACACCTGCGCCTATCTGCTAGTGAACTCCTGAACTAGCTTTGGCAATATGTACATGTTCTCCACTAAAAGGCTTGGCTTCCTCAACTGAAAGTAATTAGTAAAATAGTACAGCTGAAATTTTACTTTAAAAAAAATATTATTTTCATGGGACAAAATTACTTCATGGTCTTAGTGCTTAACAAAGAACAAAAGACATCCATTTAAGAAGAATTTTATGAAATTAATTGAAGTCTAAATAATTGACATAATTTTTCAGAAACATGTGACTAATAGAAATATTTTCTAAATTTAGGCCATTCATTTGCATATTTTAATACAGGAATTATCTTTAGCAGGAAGATTTCAAACTGATACTTAGGTCTGTTACGCTTGACTGTCAGGGACTGGTCTTTCATTATGTGCCACTGTACAAACGGCAACTGATTTGAGGCTTCAGCTGATGGTCAGTACAGTCTCCCTAACCACAGGGAGTCCATAAAATTCATGACTTCTGGTAGCTGTTGTGCTGTAACAAAAAGAAATAGAGATAGGTGCTATAATAGAGAGAAAAATACACTAACAGGTATGGAAGATGACATATTTAAGGAGGGGTGTGTGTATTTGGTTTAGCCAAGGAATGTTTTGGACCTCAGCAGCCCCAGTTTTGGAGGCAGCAGTCCTCCCTGAGGAGTGGAGGAGGGTGGGCTGGTCTCCTCTCTGCAATCTCTGGGCAGCAGCCCGAGGCACTGTTCCCCAGGAGCCACACGGGGCAGGACAGGTAGCACTGGCATCTCTGCTCTCATTTCCACCTGCAGAGGTGCTAGGGGTGTAACTGCTGTTGGCAACTTAATTCCTAAGCATAGATAACCTGTGCTTATGATCTTGTCTTCAAAATCTTGTAAACCTTGTATTTTCCCCATGCTGTAACTTCACCTGTGTGACACACTTTGAGATGGCGAGTTTTTATGGAAAACAAAGGCCCTTCATTTGAAAAGCGTTAATGAGGCCTTAACTCTTTTTTTACCCTCTGTCAATACATTATACTATCCTCAGGAGACGGTGTGTTATCACCTAAAGCTTTCCCCCCTTTCCCAGCACATTGAAAACATTTGCCAAGCATAATTTTGTGGACATCAGTATCACAAGCATGGGTTAAATGGCTAAGAAATAAGCTTTCTATTATTTCTTTTTAGCTCATTGTGTTTGCACAGCACAGGTGGCCTGCAGATGTGGTAAATCTGATCCTCCAGTGACACGTAGTTCATGCTCAGGCAGTGGGAGCACAGTAAGTCCAGTGCTTCCAAGAGAGTGCGTGGTGCGCAGTCATGTTGGAACTCTGAGGTTTCCTGAACAAATTGCATTTACAGGGTCTCTGCACTACAGCCCCAGGCATGCCAGAATGTGTGGTAACAGGTAGGAGTTACTGGGCTTACTTACTGATCCAGGCAGGCTATGACATGTAAGGAAACACTAAGAACCCCCTGGATAGAATTTACAAGGTTCCACCCAGGAAAATAAACCAGAAGGCTACACTGAGAATCATCATGGATCTCTTAGTACTTTCTGTTTCATGCTATTCTGCAATTAGCAGCACCTGAGATTTGATATGTTGATTAAAAGAAATGCATCCTAGTTAACCTGTTCAGGAATCAGAAAACAAAAAGAACATCGACTTCCTCATTATGTCTTGTGCTTTTGGAAGGAGCTTTGCTCTGACTGTCAAAGGTGTGGGATGTGAGATGGAATAGAATCCAAGCTTACTTAGCAAATGGCTGAAATATTACAATTTAAATATTAATATTTATGCGTATGTATGTGTTAATGAGGATGTAGTATATATAAACTTGAAAATGGCAATAGAAGACAGGGGGAGAGGACATGCAGAAAATATTTGGTTTCTGATGGATTCATACCTCCAGAGTTGCTTGACTTTTTGGTAGTTCTAAATCTCTGCAAAGCCCATTAGGTTTGCATATACTTAGTTCTAAGATTCTTCCCAGCAGCTGAGTGAAGAAAAAGGTCCTTTGCTTCAAATTCCATTTTAGGATGTATTTTTTTCCATCAGTACTGCTTATCAGCGTCTGTACTTCCTTCCTCAGCTGCAGCTGCCCTGAAATAAGCCTTGAATTAACTCAGAATTTGAAAAGTACCAAAGGAAGCCCTTTGTTTACTGCCAAGGCTTGTGTGAATCAGTATGCTGATGGTCTTTTATGCAGAGCCTCAAAAGGGTGTTCCACAGGCAGACTTTGAACCTGACTCCCTTTCTTTGCCACTAACTGGTACGTCACCTGTAAAATGTACAGGTTGTGATGATTTATGTGACACTTATATTGCAGTTGTACCAGGGGCCACTGACCGGATCAAGGCTCTCTAGTGTAGTACACAGACAAAAGACAGTTATGTCCTCAAGCATTTCTGTGCACTAAAATATTTTCAGGGTGCTCCTGAGGAAGCATGGTACCCCTTTATTTCAGCAAATTGACTTGGAGTCTTGGAGCACATGATTCACTTAATGTAGCTCTGTTGTGTGAGCATTTCTTCTCTCCCTGTACCCTGTGGGACAGTGTTTTGTAGCACGGTGTTGAAATAGTTTTAGACACATCAGAGTCATTGGTCTTCTTTCCAGCCCTTTGAGCTTATTGTCTTTAAATCCATGGCTGCCACCAGAGCAGCGGGACCTGGCAGTGCTGGAGCACGCAGTGCCAGTTGAAATCTGCCAGTGCAATACAGGAGGCTGACAAACCGGCTCGGCAAATGCTCGCATGTCAAAAGCCAATATCCCCTCTACACAAACCCATTAAGTTGGTTAGGAAATACTGTCAAACTAAATAGTTTCTGGGTTTGTTTTAACCCTGATTGCTTTAACACTGCCCATGGAATCTTTCGCAGTCTACTGGGGTTGTCTCAAACTAGTTGAAGAGGAAGTTTTAACCACACTGCTTTAATTTCTTTTACTTTGACTTTTTAGGCTAACATTTGCAAATGTGCTTTTGGAATCTTCACACACACACTTGGGAGATCATTTTTCCTAGGAAAATCTTTAGGGTCAAATGAATTTTCCATACGGGGATTCTAGTCCCTAGATCCATCCCAAGAAATAAGAAGTATCAAACTTAAGAGACTGCGTACATTTAAAATAATATTTTTCTCACTTAAGAGGTGAACAAGTGCTACTTCCTGACAGCACCTTGCATGTTGAAGATATTGTGCTGTGTTTGTTCTGAATTCTTTGAAATTAAATCAGCTGAGTAGTTTCTAGTACAGAAAGGTTTCTTTCAAGCTTCTTAAAAGTTAGTGATAAAAATTTGCTATAAAAGCCATGATGAAGTCTTTGCTCTAGTGACAAAGGCACTAAGTCTGGAAATGTGGCAAGAAAAACAAATTTGTGAGATTTGTGGAAACCAGCCTTCAGTCTCTTGTCCACAACTTTCTCTTGCACCCTGTCATAGAGGTGGCACAATGTACTCCCAAGTTCAATATTATCTTAGTGAGTAAAATGTCAACAGTACATGTCCTTTTCCAGCAATAAAAGCAGATAAATTGACAAAGAGGGAAACAGATTCTATACAAGGAATTACTTTTTTCTCTGTTTATCTTTCCTGAATTTTGTTGTGGTGCCCTGAAAATGGCTAGACAGTTCTTCCATTTTAGTCCTTAGATCCCTACAGTGCCTGCTGTGTATCAAATATACATTTCTATGCTCCAGACAATATCTTGTCTACTTACCTGGACTCTTCTCAGAGAAGAGAAAGGAATAATAATTTTGAGGGGGAAAATTGTCTCACACAAACACTCAAATTGACCAGATATATCTTGTTCCAGGATTTTGTATTTCTCTTCATTAATAATAAAATTAGACAACTAGCTGATAAGGAAACTCCTACTTCAGAGGTTTAAAATTAGGTGCAATGAAGTCTTACTCTAGGAATTCCAATAGGATTATAGGAATTAATATGCAGACACTAACCTTTCTTGGTAAACATCTAAACAACACAGGAGGGACAAAAGAACCATAATTTAGATGTAAGTTTTGGTGGTGACTGTAAGAGAATTTGGGTTTTACTTTTCCTCATTTCTCCTACCAGAAGATTTCATTTTGATGAAAAGAACCTACTAGTCTTTATTTTAACTATTTTCATGGGTTGTTGATTATCCACTTTTTCTTAGGGAAAATTCTTCTTTACATTTTATCTTCTCTCTTTAACATCTATGTTCCCTATTTAACGTCCTTCAAACTGCCTTTGCCTTTTTATGTTTGCTGCCAGCCTTAGTTTTTCTGGACTAAACAAACTAGTCTCTTTTTGCAGTTGTTCTGGTATGCCACAATCCCTAATATGCCTAACATGCCTTTCTGTATTCCAACAGCTATCCTGAGGTTGGATACTGAGTGGATCCAGTGCATCTTCCTTTACTGTGTTTTTTGCAGGTGATGAGATCTTATTTCATAACACAAATGGTTGCCATTATTTACTAAATTTTATTGGAATTCTCTAGCTTAATTTCTCAAATCTGTATTTTTATGTCATTCTGCAGCCCTGCCCTATGTTTGCACTAAAGGTTAACTTTTTAATGAGTGCATTTAACTAGCTTTTTATTTTTTGGCCAGAGTGGTTACTGCAAATATGAAATAGCCAGCTCCAGAAGGCCATTCGTAATGTCCTCACATTTTAATAGTTTTTGCTTTCAGCACAGTTCATTACTCTTTTCCCTTTAATTAGTTTCAAATGCATTCCAAGTGCTATTAACTCTTCCATTTTCTATTGTTTTTTAGCTCTCCATGCAGACTGAATTTTGTCTGCCTTATCAACTGCAGTTGTCTCACTAGTTTTACAATAGTAGTTCACTCTTTTTCCATATTTTTATTGCATATCTCCTCTGCCTACATATTATGTCCCACTAGCAGGCCTGCTGTTGAAATTATACTATCTTTCCTTTCTTTCTCAGTACATTTACTTGAATATATTAATTCTTTCTAGAGACCTTCATGGTTCTTAAGAGGATGATAGCTTGCAACATTATTATAAGATAACTAAACTGCAAAAATGGAAAATAGAGAGAAGAAAAATATTACTTGTGAGGCTGCCTGTTGTACAGGGTCAGTGAATCAGCCACTTAAGAAGCCCTATTTGTATGAAATTAAACTCTTTTGTTAGTGTGTTTTTCAATTTCTTTCAATTATTTGTCAGAAAGCTCTCTGAGGCAGGTTCATATCATGAATGTATGAACAGATTTTTTTTTCAATGGTCTTTTTTTAAAAATTTACTGTTTAGTTAAAGCTGTTCTTCATTCCTCTTGGAGGCTGTGCCATTATCTAATGTGTAAAAATGTCTTTTTTACTATTGGTGAAAGCACCTGGTGTGCTTTTAAAGTGGTGTGAGGCTAATGAATGCAGCTTTATGACATGGTGTTGTATTTATGAACAAGCCAAATTATTATCCACAGAATTTTACTGCAGGACAATTATATTTATATGGTATAAAAAAAATGTATCACTGCAGCCTGGCTTTTTCTTCCAATTCTCAAAAATGAAATTGTATCAAATGTCGGAAAGAGCTAGACTTTTTTCTTTCTGCCTTCAGTCACTTTCTCCAATGAGTTGGATAAGTACTCTGTAACTGGACTCTTTTGGCTTTTACTACTGAACTAAAGCCAGATCTATGAATTAATTCAGCTTTTACCTCTTTTAAAATGGATGAAATCCCAATGAAAGTCCCTTAACATAAAATTATTTCATAAATAGCAGATTTAGAGGCAATATAAATACAATTATTTGGATGATTACATCTCTTCTTGGTAAAAGAAAAGAAAGTATTTTAAAGTGAATCACTAACTGCCCTTTACTGTTCTCTGTGTAGAGGACATTGTTAATAGTCAATGACACTTGGAAAGACAGCAGAGTTGGATAAAAATCATAGCAAAAACATATAAAAGCTCTTTGAGTAGGCTTGTCATTCATCAGTTAAAACCAATTAGAAAAAGACGAAAATACCTGCCAGTAATAATGCTTGACTTAATCATTAATGTGGCAGCCTTTGATTAACCTGACCCATGCAATAAGACTGTTCATGAAAATCACATATGTACTTAAAATATAATGGAATAAAGGAGACTGGAAGGGAATAAATGTTCAAATTGCTTTCAAGGACTGGCGCCCTTGCAATTAAAGCTTTTTGGAAGATGCACTAAACCAAAGGATATTGTGCTTAAAACTCCTCCATTAACTTGTGAGCATATGGAGGTACAAACAGATGAATGAAGTAGTTCTACTGAAATCACTTTGATACTTTAGGATATTTAGATAAAATTTGCTTGTGGTGTCATAACATTCATTCTGCTCTGGGGTGCTCTATCACCTGTAATTTGATCACTCTATTTTTTTTTAATGGAGGGCAACTAACTATGAAAACTTATATGAAAACAAATTCACTGTAAGGTGACTTACCAGTCAGGATGTAATTGAGTGTATACTAGTTCTGTAGTCATCACAGGCCTCTTGCTGAGCAGCTGTGATGAATTTTAGCTAACATTGTTTTCACTGCTATTAATTCATACCAGGTATTAGATTGTTATTTTCATATCACTGTTTAAATCAGTGTTATGCATTTAAAAAACAGTATATGTGTATTTGAAGAAGGGTGCTTTGCTTCAAGCTAGCATTGGAAGTTCTTTAAAACTCCATTAGCCACAGCCAAAAGGGCTAGCTTTAAAACTTCCAATAAGCATGTATCTGATAAAAATACAGATGTAGAACCTACCCCTCTCCCCCTCTACCTAAACAATAGGTTAAACAAATGATGTTATGCTGCTGAAAATGTTAGCTGCAAGGTACTGCTTAACCATTGATACTCTCCTCAGGACAATGTTTTCAAAATCTTATTGAAAAAGATATTTCATACAAATTTAAATTTCTGTCTAGACCAATGATAAGAACGTGCATGGCCCAAAACAGAAGGGACAGTCAATCCACAGTCCTTGGTCTAGTAATGGGTACTTCAGTCTTGGAGTCCTAGAATATCAGGCATGGAAGGTGTTAGATCTGCCTCATGAAGTTCTTCTTTTCCCTGTGCTCTGCCTTCTGCTGCGCTGGATATGGATTTCCTAGTCTGTGGACAGTCTTCCTGTGCTTGGACTACTGAGACAGGATAAGAAGTTGATGTCTCAACCCTCTCCTTGGTAGTTACTTTTCCCCTGAAACTGCAAGGCTGTTCTTTCCATTTCAATTGCTTTGTCCAGGGCAAATGTACAGGTTAGGGGGGTGGGATGCCAGTGTTGCCTTGGGGAGGCTCTCACACCTTTGGACAGCTTCCTGTCAAAAGCCCAGTTTTGCCCCCAATTTTTCTCCATCCCTATTTCTAATTATTCTTACTTACACTCCACTGAATAAATGGTTCTCCTCAAAGACAGCCATTATTCTTTTTACATCCTTGTAATTTACACTCAGAAAACCTAATTGCATCTGTTTTTCTCTGCTGTGTTCTTCTTTAGTCATATTATAAAAACCCTTCTTCTTGATTTTATTTTCAAATGTTAAAAAATTCTACCCTTCTATCACCTTTTTAAAATGTCTGTAATTCTGCACAAATTTCTGGTGTTTTTTTTATTAAAGAGCCATTTAGTTCTGAAAATTATTCGCCAGAGTCAGAAAGAGAGCTTGACAGAGAGAGGCAAAGATTAAATGTATAGATCACAAGAATCCTTTATACAGAGAAGACTGATTTTGTCTTACCTTATTTCATTACAAATTCATGTCTAATTTACTGATTTGTTGATTCCTCTAGAATCGTTTTGTAGATTTTTTAAATTTCTTTTTACATTCATTACCTTTGTTTCAGGTAAGGTTATTTTCCCCTGATAATGTTACATATTTGCATGTTTCCATGTTAAAATTTTTCTTTGCTTGTTCTACCCCGTGCAAAATTTATATAGACCCCACCTCTCTCATGCACTTTAAGGAAACATTCCTGAACGTTCTAACTATAAGTTAATGGTAACTCCTTAAAAAACACACAAGAAGACAGAAAGACCTCTGATTCTGTTCAAAATGTGGTGGACATGATTTGGATCTCAAACAGGAACCGAGTCTCCAATTGGAGGGTCACCAAAATGAAAGCCTGGTGACTGGCCAACCTAAACACAAAGGAGGGTTTCATAAGACAAAAGTAGCACAAACAATTACTAATAGGAAATTTAAAAAAAAAAAAAAAGAAAAAAAAGAAGGAAATTTAAGACATTCTTTCATTGATTACAATTTCAACAGGATTAAGTCCTGTAATTATTGTGTCTCATTTAATCTCCTTTCCTTGCAGTCAGTTCTCTTGTGACTTGGGAATTACTTGGATGGTGCCATACTGGACTTGAAAGTTCATATGGTCTTTCCCTCACTGGCCCCATCTTGTACTGTCCTAGGTGAAATCACTCATGTTTTTCGCAGAAACAGCAGGTTTTCATCTCTCTTCAGAAGAGAGGGAATATTTTACAAAATAGTTGATCCATACAGGGCAAAAAATGCATTTTCTTTATAATGTCATTTTAAGCTTCACTTATCCCTGCTGCAGTGAGAGGGTTCATTTTACAAGCACACTGGCTTTGAGAAACTATGTAATTGGGATTTCATTAATTCTAAATATATTTTTTAACCTTTTGTAGAGCTTTAAGTTTGGGATTTAGAGTGAATTGTGCCTAAATTGGATGATATAACTTTAATAAAGGGAAATACAGCCAAGCTACATGAGAGTGTCATTAACGCATCCATTACGTTCCTGAGAACTGAAAAAGAACGCCCAGGAGACTTCACAAGTTAGGAACACAGCTAACTTATTTAAAAGATCTGTGTCTGCATAACTATGCTTATTTAACTATAGTCTTGAGATCTGGACTGTGTGAAAAGAGTTTTTTTATTCTTGTAAGTCTAAAAATAACACTAAGTATGAGCGAAGAGTTATGTTTCTTTAAAGCTTTTTCTTTAGTCATCAATAAACCTATCTAATTCCCTTCCCTTCCCCTTCCAAGCTTTGAGCAATGAAGAAAATTATTAACTCCTGGGCTAGCAAGACTTACATGGAGTAAGGGGTGTGTTTTATGATGCTGAGATCAATTTCAGCTGCAAAAGGTCTAAATGTTGGCTTAAAGCCTATTTAGGAGCATAACTCCTACTATTTTAGCTGGATGAGGGGTTGTTCTAGAGACCCCCCAAGACAGGAGGGACTCTTTATTAGGGAGTGTAAGGATGTATCAAGCGGTAGCAGTTTTAGACTGAAAGTGGGTTGATTTAGATTGACTATTAGGAAGGGATTCTTTACTGTGAGGGTGGTGAGGCACTGGAACAGGTTGCTCAGAGAAGCTGGGGATGCCCCATCCCTGGAAGTGTTCAAGGCCAGGCTGGATGGGGCTCTGAGAAACCTGATCTAGTAGAAGGTGTCCCTGCCTACAGCAGGGGAGTTGGAATTAAATGACCTTTATGGTCCCTTCCAACCCAAACCGTTCCATGGTTCTGTGATTCTGTGACTCTATAAACTCACAGGATAACCTTCATTTTCCCTTTCAAACTCAATTTTCTATAATTCTTAAATTTTATTATTAACTAGATCTTTTCTAAAAAAATATTTGATAAAAATTGTCTGTTGTCCTTTACTCAGCTTATTTTATAAAATAACTCTGCAGTTCCATCTAAGATTTGCTTACAGATGACTCCAGACATTCCTCTTTCCTGTAACTAAATCTTTGTGTTTCAGAATGCATCTTTAAAAGTCTTTAAACTTGAATGCCTATAAAATAAATCATTGCCTCACCTTTCTTCCCGTGGATATTAATCTTTTCCCAAAAGATGTGGTGTAAATTAAACATTCATGGATAAAAGTTCCCCCCATCAATTCTAGATTGATTTAAATATTCCGACAGTGCAAAATTATTATGGAATAAATTTTTATAGCCCTGCACTTCCGTATTTCAACATTTGAAAGGAGACTTCAGCCATTTTAGTAATTTGTAGCATAAAAGTTATTAGGAAAGGCTCAGTAGTGAATATGTTCTTGTTAAATCTCAGAAAACTATCTAGAGTCTTTTTGAAGTAGATAATTTTTAAAAGGACAGCTTGAGAATAAAATATGGGTTTAAAATGAAAGTATTTCCTTGAAAAGGTAAGTGACAGAGATCACTTTTGACTTGGTGAATGACCTGAAATCTTAGTGAATGCTAACATCTAAATGCAATAATGGACCAGGTTCTACGCAGTAATAGCCCATCTATGTTCATCTTGTGCTACAGGCTTGGTTCACTGCTTTGGAAGAATTCTGAAGGATGTCTTCAATCTCTCTCTTCTGGACAAAGAAGACTGTAAAAACTATGCTGTGCTCTGTAAAACTGTATAAAATCCACACATAAAATCGAATGTGTATATACTTTTAATATACTTTGGATAGTATTTTACTACTGCATAGTGTCACAGACATTATTTGGATAAACCTGCCCCTTAATGATCGCTAAGAAATTTCATAGACTCATGGAATGGTTTGGGTTGGAAGGGGCCCTAAAGATCATCTAGTTCAGCCCCCTGCCATGGGCAGCAAGACCTTCCAAAGGGACACCTCCCCTAAACCAGGTTTCTCAAAGCCCCATCCAGCCTGGTCTTGAACACTTTCAGCGATGGAGACTCCACAGCTTCTCTGGGCAACCTGTTCCAGTGCCTCACCACCCTCACAGTGAAAAATTTCTTCCTAATATCTAATCTAAATCTACCCACTTTCAGTTTGAATCCATTCCCCCTTCTTCTGTCACTACATGCCCTTGTAAGAAGTTTCCCCTCATCTTTCTTGTAGGCTCCCTTCAGGTACTGGAAGGCCACAATTAGGTCACCCTGAAGCCTTCACTTCTCCAGGCTGAACAATCCCAATTCTCTCAGCCTTTCCTCATAGGAGAGGTG
>QWTY01027831.1:0-13072 GCA_008033365.1 Pseudorectes ferrugineus
CATTTGAAAGTCTCTTCAAACCCAGGCAGTGGACATTACCATCTCGATGAGCCAGAAGGGAGTTCCTATACATGGATGGTTCATAGGGTGTAGAAGCTGCCTTCATATTTTTTTCTGCTCCTGAACAAAGATTTTGTCCTGTAATGTTCTATATATGGTAAAACTGGTTTAATATATATATATATATATATATATATATATATATATATATATATACATATATATATATATACAAGCTGCTGTACTGTTATCTCTTGGTCATTTTTTTTTTTCTCTTTAGGATAATTATATACCTTTATCTTGATATTATCACCAAGTATATTTTAACTAATTTTGGTATGATGTAGTAGTTGTTAATGCCAATAGCCCAATGTGTATTTAACTTAATTTGTTGGTTTGAACTGTAGCAAGCCTGGGGCAGAATTGATATGCGGCATGTATTAACATACTGAACACAACTCTATGGAAAAAGGTAATTCTCTAGTTAGGTTAGCTCTTAGCTGGGATATTACCATGCTGTGAAAAAGAACATCTTTCTACATTTAATAGTTCTGAAAGCCTTTTTTCTTTTCCATTCTGGAATGGAGTAACAAAAATGGAAATTGTTATAGAATCATTCTCTGAAAATAGCTGAAGTAATAACATGGAGATGAATTCAAGTTCCATAGCAGGATAAACAAACAAAATCCCCAGGAAGCTAAACTTGACAAACACTAGTAATGTTGCAGTACTTGTTATTAATATTAAAGCTTTCTCTATGTGTTATAACCTGAGCTATGTGATTCACTGTTTAATTAGACACACACAGAGCAGCAAAG
This sequence comes from Pseudorectes ferrugineus, assembly GCA_008033365.1. Classification (NCBI taxonomy): domain Eukaryota; kingdom Metazoa; phylum Chordata; class Aves; order Passeriformes; genus Pseudorectes; species Pseudorectes ferrugineus. The sequence goes on from QWTY01027831.1 coordinate 819, forward strand.
TGTATTGTCTCTCCCACGAAAACTTTGAAATTTCAAAATATTTGCCATTCCACATCAGGATAAAAGCTACAACCTTTTGACAATTCTCATTTAGCAAACAGCATACCACCTTAGAGAGCACTCACACTGAGATGAAGGCACAAATCACTTCTCTTATTTAGGCTGACTTATCAGCTTTCAACTTAAAGACCTACAAAATTGCTCTAGGCATCAGGCTGTGCAATATTCTTGTGTGGCAAGTCAGCAGACATGCTCTTTCCTTTTCACTGCCACCCCTAGCTGGGACTTTCTCTTTAAAATGTATATATATATATATTTAAATTTTGACCAGCTGTAAGATCAAATTTTCAAAAGGTTTCTTTAGGTTTTGTAATCTGTTCTTTAGCTAGGGCCGTGTGAGGCAAAGTTTGCCTTGGGAAGGTTTTGCCAGTGACTGTTGTAGATGGCATTGTTTTTGCAGCCATATTAAATGGAGTTTTTGTTGGTTTTGTTGTTATTGCTGTTGCTGCATTCATCTTTCTTATACAGCCATCCTGACACTTTTAGTTCAGTTTCTTGTATATAAACATTTAGATTCAATTAGCCACAAGTAGATATTATTTCTAAAGGTCTTGGTTTCACAGTACAAAAACATTTCCACCTTTGGATACAAGCTGATAATAATGAGAGGTCAAGTCAATGAGGAAACTTCATCTTGAATTGCTGCTTTAAATGGTTTGAGGTTATTTATTTGGGGATTTTAAAATTTATTTTCTGGAGGTTTTGTCTATATATTACCTTCAGATTAACTGCACAGTATTTTGGAAGATACCTCATTTATGTACACAGTAAAAACATGTCTTTTTAAGAGCCACACCAAAAAACCTGCATGCAAAGGAAAGTAATCTGTAATTTACCTGCATAAGACATATCACCTATGGCAATCTTGCTTTCTCTAGTTGCCATACAGAGGCACTAAAGCAGATGAATACTGATTTTTGTTATATGTCTCACTTGTCACAAGATAAATTTGTATTTGTATTAATTAATGACACTGAAAAACAGTCTCTCCCCAAGTATCTATTTCAGTCGTTTTGATTTGATGCTGTTTTCCAAGAAAGGAAGAAACAGTTAGGGAGAACTGGTGAAGAGGAAACCTGAGTAATCTACACAGAAAAGTCATATGCTCCTGTGTTTATGCAAACAAGCTCATAAAGTATCTGACAGTGAAAAGTCAGAGTAGTTTGCCACATACAAGCCTGTCTTCAACTTCTGCTGACATGGCTAAAATAGCAAATAAACAAATCCAAAATCACTCTTCTGAAAATAAAAACTGCTTTATCATCTTTCAGGATGACCTTTGTGATTATTAATCATGAGAACCGAAAAAAAAAAAAGAGTAAAATACTTATGATATTATCAAAGTACAGTGGCTAGGGGGCCTGTTTTCCTAGAACAACCCCATTGTTTTGTGCATTTCAAACAGTTGCTTGCAAAGTCCAACTTAGTCATCAGGATAAAAGAGAAGTGCAGATTTCTGAAAATATCAGTAGCATTAAGGGCAAGATAACAATAATAATAATAAAAATAATAATAATAGATAATAACACCAACACCAACAGTAATAATCAGCCTCACCAAAAAAGACCCACAAAACCCCATTAATAAAAGTATTCAAAACTGGTATGAGATTGGTCACATGGGTGAATTCAGAATGATTCTGTAGTAGCAAGCATACATCCATGCAAGAAATACTCTAGAGCACTTGTTTCTCTCATTTACATTCATTTTATCTCTGAATAGTTTTACCAACTTTAACAGTTGTACTGAGTCTGGCTGGGATGGACTTAACTTTCTTCACAGCAGCCTGTATGGTGCTGTGCTTTGCCTTTTGGGAATTCTACAACAGTGTTAATAACACCCCAATGTTTTGGCTACTACTGAACGGTGTTTGCACAGCATCAAGGTTTCCACTCATCCCACACACATCCAAAAGTGAGTAGGTTGAGGGAAAGGCAAGATGCTGAGAGGGGACAGCATAGCAGACCCAGATAGCAGACTCAAAGTGACCAAAAAGTGTTCCATACCATGTGATGGCACTCTCAGGAAGAAAACCTCAGGGCAAGGAGGAGGAAAGAAAGACGTTTGTGGTGATGGAGTTTGTCTTCCCAAGCAAGCGTTACATGCACTGAGGCCCTGCTTGCCAGGAATTAGCTGGACATCTGCCTGCTGATGGGAAGTAGTGAACTAATTCCATGTTTTGCTTGGCTTATGACCACAGCTTTTGCTTTCCCTATTAAACTGTTATTATCTAGATGCACAAATCCTCTTGCTTTTCTTCTTTTTTTGCCCTGTCTTGTGAGAGAGGGAAGTGAGCAAGAAGCTGGGTGGGTGTTCGGCTGTTGGCTGGGGTCAACCCACCACAGCAGTATTTTCAACACTTTATACAGAGTCTGAGGGAGTAGAAATATAGAGCAAACATTTGAATCACCCCCTGTTTTACCTGCAAAACATGGGTATCCTTTAAGACCTATTTTGAGCTGAGAAAAATAAAAAGTACTTATCTTCTCAAGTCACATTTATATGTCACTTTATTATATGAAAAGACAAGAGGTTTACTTTAACATGTCTTTTCTAAAACACCTTTCATTAAAAATATGTTTGGTTATATGGGTCTTATGAAAATTATTTTTTGCAGCCGATCCAAAATTGAGCCAGGGTTTATGATTATTGTGATCATAGCATATCAAAACTCTCCTTAAATTTGGCAGTGTACATACACAATTGTGTCTGAATTAGGAGTAAGTGAGGGCAGGCTAACCTCTCACCTGGTTCACTGACACCCCTGGTTTCAAGGGCAGCGTTGGCACCCCACCCCAAAATTCTCATCAGCATAGTTTGGCTGTTTCTGTACCTCAGGTAATTGGTTTAAAACTGATTTTGGAATATTTATGCATAGCATTTTATAATGACCACTAAGTATACCAGTGACAAAATGATTATGAATTAAAAAATAAGAACAATATTTACTCAGGGTAGACATGCTCCAAGCACATCTCACCAGAACAAAATGGTTCATTTAGATTCCAGAAAAGATAATAAAATTTCCCCTTTGTTCTACAAGGTAATGGCATATTGTCTGACTTAGTGTTAACAATATGTACACTCATAGTTAATCATTGACTACTGAGATGTAACAAAGAAAGTGGAAGCCATCACATAAGCAAGCCTGAATTTTGCTGTGTAATGATACACAGTCAGAAGGCCCTTTTGTTGCAGCAGATGGCAAAAAAGTTTGAACTTGAGCTCAATCAGAGCTCAGTGCCCTTGAGTCCTTTCATTATTAACCACTGGTTGTTTTTGTTTTGCCAAATAATCTTACTATGTACTGTCAATCCGTGCTGTACCTGGTTTTTTGTGTAAGTGAATTATACTGTCAGGAGTGGGGAATAGAAACATGCAAATTTACCTTTTTGGATGTAGATGTGGGTATTCATTTTCTCAGATTCCAAAACTCAGAGATTAATTTTGTCTCTTGAGAAAAAAGATGTGATTCCCTCTTCATAAGCTGTTCATAAGAATTTTTGGCTCTGATAATCAAATCCATACTTAACTACCCTGACAGTTTGCCTGGGATTCCTCAGTCTGCCAAAAAAATGTCAAATAGCATTGAGTGGTGAGGGGCTCTGAGATCCATCAGCTCATTCCTCTTCTGAACCTGAAGGCAATACTGAGAGAATTGACTCTTCATTTGGTATTGTTTGCTCTGTAATGGCATCTAAGGTACTCTGAAAATAGAAAGCCAATTTTGCCTTCTGTAGATACAAAGGGAGCCATAAGTCTGCTTTTATAGATTATTACTCTGATCCAGAACCTTGAGGTCTTTTAGAAAGCACGGATTGTTCTTTACCTTTCAGCACAGGTATCTGAACTGGTGTTCATGTGTATGTTTATTTGAATTGTATTTCACCTGGCACAGTTACTCCTATTCATCTGGAGGTTCTTTTCATCTTTTGTGAACCAAATGGACATTTAGTACTAGTATCAAAGATAATATCAGATACACAGCTGACATGAATCACTCTAACTCTACTGAGCTGCTCAATTACTTCTGTTAAAGTTCAGATCTTAAACTTGTTGGCTGCTTCCTTCTGCACTATGTTAATATCTACATAAAATAACTTATTTCCTGCTGCTATTCCGTAGAGGATCTTGTAACCAACCATAACCCCCTCTGAAGCAACTAATCACAAAAGCTTCTTCACCATGGCATGGAGTCTTCATTTGTTGATGTCTAGATGTCAAAATGGCACAGAGATTTTTTGACTGATGGGCTCTGCTGTATGATGAGGAAGTGTTTAGACAAGCCTATTAACCGGGTTACATTTTTCTAGGAGTTGCTGTTAACTTGCCCATGAGCTTATGAAAGTAGAGAAGGAACCACTGCAAAAAGCATTCATTTTTGTGGGTAAATGCAAACTTGTGGTCAGTTTCTGATAGCTACTTTAAGGCAAAGTATATTTCTCTTCCCCATAAAGAATTCAGGTCAATGTTATCTCATACGAGTGCCTATGTCTAGCTTTGAATCCTTCTGATGCATAAACAGATATGTTCATACAGTATGAGGGGCAAAAGCAGAGTTCCAGCTTGTCCTGCAAATTCTCTCAGTCCATGCCTGGGGAAGAAAAAGGACCCCTCAAAGATACTCCTTCTCCCAGCTGATTCCTAATCAGACAAACCAGCCATGAACACTTTCATTATAATTAACTTTTAGTTAAGAAGATTTTGCTTTCTCCAAATTGTTCAGCGTATCCCCATAAAAACCTAATAGACAAGCAGGTTTTTATTTTAATTCAGTGTTTGCTATTAAAAACAAGGGGTTCACATCCAATTGCTCTATCTTTCCTTTAAGTGACACTTGTAAGGTTCATGTTTAAACGTTGTTTACACAAGTCACAAGCACACTGTAATGATAGCTCCAGGACCTTCAACAGCTGGCAGTGAAGTTTAGAGATGCATCTAAACTGGAAAAAAACTATCAGAGATGCTTGATAGTTGTACATAGTTATTATGAATGCTATAACTGCAACTTTCAGAGCATATTGGGCCTGAATATGTGTCTTTCTTTCTTTAGCTTTTGAGGAACTTTGTATTGCTTTGACTGGAACATTTTTCACCATGAGTAGCTATTTTAAATGTAGCTCCAGCTTTTTGATGCTGTTTCATTGACAGCGGTAGCTGCACCACAGAAATACATTCAAGGGGTCCACAGTGACACATTCACAACATTGAGGAGATGAGCGGCTCATCACAAATATTGCTCCTCCTCTGAAGGACCTGCTTCTGTATCAGAAGGCCACTTCCAGCAGAGTGAAAATATTTAGTAGAAATAGATCATCTTCATACCAGCTCCTACCCACAGTGACCCTAGCTGCTTTGTATTAGAGGTTTGATCTTCTTAAGGGGACTTCTAGGACACTGTAGGAAGTACTGCTCTTACTGCTTTCACTTTCCAATGGTAATTTCAGCCACTTGGTGTCACAGAGCTGAAAGGGACTTATCTTAGGTCCAAGTACAATCTGCTTGGTGCTGTGGCTGATGAGGTGACTGTACTTGATACTCTCTCCTTGTGTATTGTAGCTACACTGATGCTGACTGGAGTTCTGGCTTCCTGCATTTCCATAGTTTTTGGTCTAGCTTGATGAGCTAACTGTATCCAGGGTCCTAGAACAGCAATTAATGTAAAAGGTTTCTTATCTTCAGCCCAGATGGATCCAAAACTGGGTGAACAGAATGATAGATCTACTCTTTACTAAGGACTGTGGACTTGCTCTGAGTGTGCACTGTTATTTTGTGGACAGAAATGCCCACAGGCTTTCAACAACAACAACAGATGGTCCTAAGGGCACTAGCCACTTGAGGGTGTTTGTAACAGGTAATTGTATGTTGAATAAGGCACAAGTATTTGCTGCTTTCCTTTAATTGCTCATGTCTCTTTTTTATCCACCTCCAAATCATGGCAGCAGGTCAAAAGAGGCACAAGTTCTCAGGGTTTTGTTTGAAGAGTGCTTTGCTGCTTGAATGTTTCTTTTCTTTTGTTTTGTCCTTTTTTTTCCTTCATCAAGCGAGCTTGGGAGACAGTACCATTTCAGTCTTTTCTGCTCTGCCCTTGACAGTGTTCTGAGCTCTCTTTTCCTCTTGATAGAGGGGCAGCTGTTGAAGTGGGGTAGTGTTTATAAACAAGACTGTGTTTTTCTCCCTCCATTTATATTAGTGGCTATGACCTAGAAGATTTAAGTATGTTTCCTGGGAATATGGAATAAGTCTATTAAATGGAAGTAAAATTTTTGATACCTTGGACTGTGCTTTTCAGGCTTAATTACATATATTTATTTGACATGCCTGTTATTGTGAGCATTAGGAGTCTACATAATTCTTTCACAGTCTGCCACCTCCGTGTGATCTGCGTAAGTTCTGTCAGGAATGTTGACCTTGTGCTGTCCTCATGCATCTGTGTCTGCCCAGGTCCATGGTGACCCTTTGCTTTCACATGAAGAGAAATAGAGTGATAAGGAAATCTGTGACATTTTCATCCTACTTAAAAATGTCCACAAATAATAAGAAGAATTTATTTCTTCAATAAATAAATTATAAGCAATTTTCTTCCTAAGATGGAGCAAGACATACTTAGGCTAGGAAACTGCATGATGTGTTCCATGGCCATATTTTTTGAGCAGAATTGCTTTTGGATTCGTTTCTAATTATTAAGTTGTCAGGAATAGCAAATCCAAAAGGTCTCTTTCCACAGTCATGGAAGCAATGCTTTCTCCCTCTCTTTCCTTCCCTACAGAATTACAATGAACTCATCATGGATCTATTAATATATTTGCATCTTGTTTGAATATGTTGAATACTTGTTTCATATTTACTGAGTAATCCAGTCACTGTAAATTCAACTAGGTCAGAAACAAATTAATTAATACACCAATCTAGAAAACAGAACCACAAGTCAAAATGAACATTCCAACTAGTATCCTTGACAACTGACCGAATATTCAGACTTTTAATTCAGCCCCTTTCTACCTGCTTGTGGTAGGCACCAGGAACGCAGTACCTTCTGCTTTGTGGACTCCTATCCAGAACCAAATATGCTTCTCTGCTTCAGACAAAACCATGTTTGAGCATCTTGCCAGCCCATTAATGCTTAATGCAACCTTCATTGGACTGCAAAATGAGATTTCTGAACACTCTCTGGGAATGATTTTACGAAAAATCTAGCCCAAAGTGTCAAAATGGGTAATATCTTTATAGCTGGAGCTCTCAGAAGAAGCTCATATCTGAACATAAAACCTTATGTTTTTAGGTATCTTGCTATGACAATAATATTAGCAGGAAAAAAGCTTTTGCTGTATCCTTTCCATACATTTCTAGAATTCATGAAAAAACAACTACCCTTGGGGTTATCCAGTAGAATGAGTGGAGGCTATGGGGGCTGTTCTCAATAATGTGTCTGCCCTACTATAGAAATGTCTAAGGAAGCTTCAGACCAGCTTGCTCAGGTAGTGGAATGCATCTACTACAGGCTCAAAGACACCTCATCTCCCGAGAGGAGTTCAGATTCCTCCAGGAAATGGTTTGGCGCTGGTATGCCTGCACAGCAGTTCCAGTGTTCCAGGTCCCCAGAGAGCTCCCTAGGGAGGGGTGTCACAGCATGACCCTGTGGCTCCACAGCAGTGCTATGGGGCTATGGGAGAGTGCAGGAGGCACTGCACTGCCCCCACCCAGCACAGCTTTAGCAGGGCTAAAGCCCCAGATATCACACTCATATACAGCTCTGCTGCTTCAGGACCCAAACCAATATTTGTGTGAGCAGTATCTGAGACAACCAGTCCTGCTGGAGCAGAACTGGCTCCATTTGTGACACAGCCAGGCTGAGCAGGTACATCACTGGTGGGGGTGCTCTTGGAGGCAAGCCAAGGCTCACAAGCTACATTCGACTGTATACTGACAGCCTGGATGTTACCTGGGGACTGGATTTAGGATTTTGTCCCCCTGGCTTTCTCTTACTTTTTCCATTAGGTTTCAATTTTAAATTAGTGGAAGAAAAAAATTTCAGACGGTATGGGTAAAGCAGTGCCTCCTATTTACAGCCTGTGCTTGGAGGTCACTTTTCACCTCTATCTTGAAGAAGTCAGCCTTTCCCTGTGTCCTTCTAGAGCTCAGGTGTACCTAATGATGGACAATTGCATCTGGAGGGGAGGTCCCTTGCTGGCCATTGAGGCTTTCACCACACAGGCTACACTGGGGAAGTTGCCCATAGAAAACCTCTGAGGAAAGAATTTTCAGAGACACCAGAAGTATGTGAAGTATGTGTAGTTGTGTACTGAGAAGAAACTTTACCTTGTTGAGGTAATCTTAAATTATTAACACTTTTCCTAGGGTAATTGCTTGTGTATATTCTGCTAAACTTTAGGAAAAATTGTTTTCACTATGCCCTGGTTTCCTTTTCTGTTTTTCTTTTACTTTCCATCCTCCCTCACTGCTTTTCTTTTTTTTTTTTTTTTTAGTGCACTAAAATAGCTAAAATATCTCATACATTGTTTTGGAACTTGTAGTACTTCTGCTTTGAGGCAACTTGCCTTTAAAAAGGGAAGCTTGACTGACCCAGCCTTCGAGGAGCTGGAAAATAAGGACTTATGCAGTGCAGCATACAAAAGAGATCCAGACTCAGCCTCGTAAAGAAAAACATCTAAACATTTATGTGATTACTAGGAACAGCGTATTCTCCTGCACCCATGTGCTTCTGGATGTATTCCAAGATATTAATAGCAGTAGTGGCAGGGCTGTACATTATATTGTTATTTCCTCCTTGGAGAGAACAGAATGTTAGACTGTGAGAATATGACATGGAAACTATGTGAGTTGGCTGCCCTCTTCTACTTTATTTACTCCTTCTTAGATCTTTCTGACTTTGGGGCTTTTGCAGTCACTTTAAAAGGGATTTGCTTTTTGCCTAGGAAAAAGATTACTGGAACTTCTACTCTGGATCACATGATGGACATTAACCCTGGTTTCTGTCTCTCTCTGTTGGAAACAGAGCAGACCTGAGTAGTCAATAATGTGTTAGGCAAAGGCAAGATCTTAAATTTACTTCCCTCTTGAGTTACAACAGTGATCAATACTTGTCAATAGGTAAAAACATCTATACGCTTCATTATTTTTCATCTTATTTTTACAGAAATAAACATTACACCTTCCGATAAATGTCCTTTCATTTTATCATCTGTCTCACTGAACTAGTCAATGACATTGTGTCTTCCATGAGATTGATCTAGGACTCAGCTAAGAGCAGGCCAAATACTGAAAAGAGACAGCCCTAAGAAGCCAGGCAGAAAATAGTAATTTAGTTTTTTATTACCATTACAGCAAGGGCTGTCCACTTCCTGAAAACCTGCCATTCTGTCACTAAATGGGAGCCAAAGTGTCTCTTAAATTGCCTTAGTCCCACTGGAGTCTAGCTACATTTTCCAAGACTAGGTTTTTAAATTCATGGTTTTCCCAGCACCCCAATGAGGAGGTAACGCTCCTGCAAGCTGCAGCTCCCTGTTTCCTACACCTTCTTTGCTTTCCCATGTTTTCCTGTCCTTTTCACCATACTGGCTCTGGCACCAAAACAACCATCCACATGGTGCCTTGAGAAAGCAGATCAGGGGGTTTATCCAGTTTGAAACAAGCTGTCATAAGAGCTCAAGCCTGTTTCCTGCTGCTTTTCACCACTCAGCCCTACCAGGTTGCACTGGTTGGGTGCACAGGGTGGAGGTGAGGAGGGTGAGGGAAGGAAGGAAGATAGACAGAACTGCATCTGCCCGCAGCACTACTATTTTATGCTGTTTAAAGTATTCTTGTAAGTATGGACTAGGACACTGTCAAGATTGCATTTCTTGGCAGAACTTTTTTTCCGGAGAGGTAAGATTTTCCTAGTTACTGCCCCTAGTCCCTCCAGGTTTAGGAAAAAACCCTGTATCTCAAGACAGAGAAGTTTAGCATATGTGTGCCCTCCATGAATGGCAGCCAGTGTAAGCCTAGAGGATGTGTTAAAGCTAAAGTAAAATTACTTCAAACTAGAGGCAATGAGGAAGGGTTAAAGGACATTGACAAATCGTAGACATATGGTAATAGCTGATAAATTTATTTCTGCCCCAAACTAAAGGATTGCTTGTCTTGTTCTCCAGATTACAAGAAGAATCTGCAGATTAAGACAATGGTACCTGTTAAATGTTGAAATAACATGGCATTTCAGGGGATATGCATTCAGTAATCCACATAGTACCTTTCAGTTTTCCATGCAATGTTATTTCTTACAACATGGTTACACTTTGAAGGGCAGATGCTGTCTCACCGTAAATTAGCAATGGGGTGGCAGGAAAGATGCAAACTTTTGGTTTTCATTTCTCTCTGATGTAGAAAGGGAGCAATCAGCAGCTCCTATTCTCTGAAGACTGTGTGGCTTGTTCTCCATGGGACAGATGGTACAAGATAAAGCTTCCCACACCGTTTAACAGAAGCTGTTTCCCATGGACAGATTTTGCTATGGATAGAATCAAATTGTATAGCCCACCGGCAGAACATCTAAGGCACCAAACTTCCTGCAGTTGCGTTTACACAGCTTATTGGAGGTGGTGTTTGGCATAACCTAACCCCTCTTCCCCTGACCTGTCATCATCATTCTAGATTTAAAAGCCTAGAGAAAATTGCCTAAGTTAGTCTGACTGGCTCTAAAATACTTCTATATTTTGATTTAGAAAGAGAAGATGCTCATTTTTGGTCCTAGCAGAAAGTACCACAAATGCAAAATTTTTACTTTCTGAAAACAATCAATTTTTTGTTATTATTATTTCATTTTCTCCCAGTGTGAAATCACCTTTAGAGTCCTGCTCATTATTCACGTGATAAAACAGTGCTTCTGTGTTCCCTTTAAGATTGCTCCATTAGAAGGACATTACTTTTCTGCTTGAATGAAAAAATGCTTGAATGCAATTGGATCCGAACTCTCTGATGCAGTTTCTCTTTGGGACCTTGCTTCAGGTTTCTTTGCAAAAGCTGGTCCAAGACCAGTTCTGCATTGCTGCTGAAGCAATTCAGATGCCTGGTACTACAGGGCAGTTTTGAAAATAGCAACTGATGTGCAGGTTTAACGCTGTATGAGGTCTGTCTCAGAGTGTCAGGAACCATAGAGCTGATGTGCAGGCCCTTGCCAGTGCAGCCTAAAAAGGACTCCCTGGCTCTGATGCTTTCCAAAACTTGCTGATGAAGGTGCCCATTGAGAAGATCAACCTCAGAAGGACAGACTTTCTTGGTAGATAAGAAAGGTACTTAATTTCCTCATAAACCAAGTATCCAGGCATCAAGAAGATTTGTGAAATGAGGATAAAATGTTTAGTCTGGTGCATGGCATTGTGCAATAAGGCTCATTGCCTTTTCTGCTTTCTGCCAGTGTTCACAGTGTCTGACAGCAAGCAAAATAAGGTGGTATATATGCAGGACTGTAAAGCCACTTAATGACATGTATGTATTTTCAGTTTGTTTGTTTTGGAGGCTCTTTATTTTTATTTTAAATGAAGTACTGTACTCAAAAAATATTTTTGATATCTAATTGCCATGGTACCTTCCAAGATTTTGCCGTGGTACCTTCCAACAAATAAAGACAAAGTGTCACCCTTGCAAAGTGACCTCATCAGAGTTACTTTTGGAATAGCAGCTGCAGCAAGTGTTAATCTAGAGAATTGTCAAGGAAATAAGGGGGACTAACTTACTTTCCTGGAGTGTCATTTAGGATTATATTAAATATTCTAATAATGTGCAGACCCCAACATCCAGAAGCTGTCACAGGAGTATCAGAGGAATCAGGGTTTGCATAACAACAGAAGGGGGTATCCTTGATATGTTTCCTCGTGTTCTCTTGTTCCCACTCCTCCCTGTGACTGGAATGTAAATTCTAAACCACTGAACACGGCAGCAAGCAAACCCACAGAAGGCAGCTGGCAGGTGGGCAGCAAGTGGTCAAGACAGCAGGAGAACACCAATACGTTATATGCCTTAACACTCAATATAGCTCTTAAGATATTTCAAAGCACGCACAATCTGTACAGAAGACCATGGCTCAGATGTCCAGACACATGAGGAATGAGCATGTAATCTTGTATCTGCACATCACTGCTTTCCTGAAGACTCTGATTTTGAGTACTTAAAGATCTGTTTACTCAAGAGAAACCTCA
>QWTY01027832.1:0-17371 GCA_008033365.1 Pseudorectes ferrugineus
ATATCCAACCTAAACCTCCCCTAAGATAATTTCAGGCCATTCCCTTGGGTCCTGTCACTGGTCACCAGAGTGAAGAAATCAGTGTCTGCCCCTCTGCGGCCCCTCGTGAGGAAGTTGTAGGCTGCTATGTCTCCCTTCAGTCTCCTCAACACAAGGAAGATGCTCTTTGTCCTTTCCCAGGTTGGTCCCCTTTCTCAGGCAATGGAGCCTTTCTGCCACCCTCATGCAATGCCAAACACAAGTGACCCATCCAGGCATGTAGTGTTGTCAGGGCACAGATAATACCAAGTCCAAATCCTTAAAATACCAGACCACTCCTGAAATGACAGCTACAGATTAAATTGCTAGTAAGAAGAGAATAAGCCCTGATGCCTTATTTAAAGGCAACTGTTGAGACACCACAGTGATTAGAAATCTGTAAATACTCAGGCAGAGCTTTACAGGTATGCATTCCAAACAGTGTGCTGATAAATGTACTTGTAAGTGAATGGTGGAGAATGCATTGTTACAAGAATCCAGAAAGTGTAAATACTGAATTGCACTCGGAACCTTATTGCTAAAAAAGAAATTTTTAAAAGACTAGTGAAATGCATGTTGACATCAAACTAATTTTTACTGCTCGCAGACATACTTTGCTTTTGAAAGAACACAAAATCGAGAAATTCATAATTATACAGCTATTTCAAATATGAACGCCAGACAGACATGCAAGAACAGTATGAATCACAGATCTACACATCATTCAGCAACAACAAAAGCAGAAAACCCAAGGATTCTTACTCATATCGGTTTTGATTTTCCCCAAGTAGGTGGAAGAAAGCAGAAAAAAGACATTTCAGCATGGTTAAGTAAACAGATATGCAGCCTTACAACTGAAAGTATTCTCACTTTAGTATTGGTTTTCTGAAGCCCACAACCAAAGCACTTAATTCACAATAACACACCAGTGAGCTTTTCTTGAAGGTGTACAGAACAACACCATCTCTAACCTGTGATGCCCTCCCCAGTAATTCCAGTTAGCAATTACTCTTGGATGGAGGGGAGTAAAAATGCACAAGTTTTGAGCTTTGTTCTAGACACTTTAAAAATCTGATCTGGCCTTGCTATGTGTTACAATACAGTCTCAGTTCTTCTGCCGCATGCTCCCTCAAATCTCTGTGTGTTTGTAACTTTCAAATCCTTTCCTAAATTGGTAATGAACAACAGAGAACTGAAAATAGATTGCAGATGTATGGCAAGATGTCCGTAACGTGATATCCAGAGGCATCATTTGTCATTGATGCAAAGAGTAGCCTATCAGCCTTGTAAACGAACTATTTACAGAGACATTACTTATATTTTTGAAAGTTCCTAACAAGACAGTGACGATGACATCAGCAGCAATATAAAAAGTGCTTACTCTCGTATTCCTAAACTATAAAGGATTGGTCACATTTGTTTACGTGGTCCAAGATGCTTCAGAGCTCCCATCTCACTAAAAGTGAAGAGTCCCATGGTTAGACCTGTGAACAGACTTCCAATGTAAGACCCAAGAATCTCACTTCGTATGTATCAAAATCCCTAATTTAAATACATTTCTGACCATATTCAAAGCCACCAGAAACTTGGCCATGTTCAGCAGAGAGATGCTTTGTTCCAGCTGGCATCACCAAACACGCTGGCACAGCCCAGAGACCTGAGAGAGGAGAGGTAAGACTGGCTGTTTTCATAGCAGTCTGCTTATAACCAACAGATGGGCAATTAAGGCTCTCACCTAGGTAAGAGGATTCAAATCTGAATTCCCCAACAAAATATTTTTTAAAAATACTTTAAAACTCCAGTGCCTGTGTGGCCCAGCCACTGTCCCTTAGCTACAGGCATTGCATTTTTTATGGGAAAAAGTGAATACCAGCTGGCACAGAGAGAGGCACGTCCTCTCTTCCTTTTGGGGCAGCCTTCTTGGAAGGAGAAGATGGAGGTTTCAGTCAGTGGCCCAGTGAATATGTGCTACTGCTATATAAAGCTCCAGAGAACATCATCTATTTATGTCACCCCATTCAGGCTGTAAATCTCACCCTAATGTTGATGTTTAAAACAGACCAGATGAATCACACTCCAGAAATGTCTGATTCTCCTCACTGACTATAAAGGGAGCCTAGACTGCAAAGCTCAGCTGTAGATGTCAACACCGAAGATGGCTAAACTGAGATTATTCTCACCAAGAGCCATTCACACAGAGTAACTTAATTATCCAATTTCTATTAAAATGTCCAACTATTGCCCACATCAGAGGGAACTGAGCAGGAATTAAGCATCCCAGAACCCAGAGCTCACCCGAGGACATCAGAGACAATGACTGTCTTTATCTTCTTTCTTGTGTTATGCCAAATATATCACTAATGCTTAGCAACTTAGCAAGCCCTTGTAGTACCGAAACACTCCAAAGGGTATCAGCAAATGTCTGTTATTCCATTTGATAATTCACAGAGGCCTGAATAGTATTAGTGGAATTTAAGCAGTAAACACAATAACCTGCATATGAAAAAACATCAGTTTCCCTAAAATGTACATCAGCTATGTCTCTAAAAATTCAACCACTGAATTAAATTGTGTACCATTGCCAAAACATGAATAAACATCTAAATACAATTTCCTGTAATGATTGAACAGGACAGTTATTTATAGTTGCAGCTCAAGAAACACAAACCAAATCATATTATTTATTGAAATGCACCTCCGAGCAACAAAATATTGTTAATATGAGAGTTATCAGCATAACATAAAAGCCAGTAAAATATGCTTTAACAGTATTTACATGATGGTTAGACTCAAATGATTGTGAAACGTATTTTGTCAGTGGTAGTATATTATTTCTCTTATCCAAAGTCCCAGGAGAAAATGGGAAGAGATGATGGTCATTCCCAGACCTCACCAGCTGCATAGGGCATGAAACAAGCCTGGTTACTGGTGTATGTTGGAACTGTTTTGTGTCCTTATTCAGCAACCACCATTCTCTTTATTAAGTTTCAAATTTAAATTCTGTGAAGCAAAAATGCTTCATGAAATGCACCAACATGAAATTTTTCTTAAAAACAGATTAAATGTTATTGCGATTACCTTTTTATTACTCTAAGCCTGAGAATATTGACCCTCATTTTGAAGCCTAACCTTATTTTTCATGCCTTTCAAGTTTATGTGAGGTTGCCTGTTTGATACCCATACATGAAAATTTCATATTGTTGGCTGTGGTCTCAATAAATTATTTAGAAGGTTTGAATATTACTGCACTGTGCGGATTTTCAGAAGAGTTTGGTAAATCCTTTTATTCTGCTGTCCTCAAAAGACAAACACTCTCTCAATACACAGTTAACAATAGCATGAAAAAAGAAAATGAAGGCTGGCTTGAAAAGACAGCAAATATAATTATCTACTAGGAATTTATTATAACTCAGTAATATCTAAACATTTGCAAGAACTTTTGTCTTAATTCCAGCTAAGGAAGCACGCCATCTAAAACCAGATTGTTGAACATGCTTACCTCAGGCTAAAATAATACAAATCCTCTTACAGACACATGAATTATGATAAGCAAATATCATGAAATGCAGGAGTTCAAGTGATGCTGGAGAACAAGGAAGGATCTGGCTGCCCATGGCTTGAAAAGGTGCACTGTTCACTGGGTGAAAAACTGGATGGCTGAGCCCAAAGAGCAGTGGCCAGTTGCAAGTGGTGTTCCAGTTGGTGGCCAGTTACAAGTGGTGTTCCCCAGGCTCAGTATTGGGGCCACTCCTTTTTAATACCCTTATCAATGACCAGGGCAAGGGGATTGAATGAACCCACACTCAGTTTACACTTTTACAGCTTCAGGTGACAAGCAGCTCCACCATTTATTTACACAATTTATGAAAATGTTTTTCCTTTATTTTTAAGCTCTCTTTTCTCTGAATTCTTGTATTTTCAGTATCAGTGAAACATTTGCTTTATTAAGAGAATTCAACATTTATAGATAACTTCCACAGCTCTCTCAACTATCCCTTTTCCAAAATTGAGGAAACTTACTTTAGCTTCCCATTACACAGGAAGATGTTCTCTCTCTCTCATCTTCTAGTTTTACTATAGTTTTTCCAAGCAGAGGCAGCCAGATGAATCCATAACATAGAAATCTGGGCATAACGTTGTATTGCACACCTAGACGTAAAAATGATGCCTGTTGTTTCAGTCTTCACTCATTTCCTCATAATTCCTAAGGTTCAATGTGATGATTTTTTTTACTCATGCTTAGCATCGAGGTGATATATTTTGAAATTCACTCCTAATATCCTGTTCCACATATTCTGCATTATTTTTGCCTGTGTTGCCCACCACCACCACCTTCATTTTTCAGTAACACAGCATTAAATTTTACTACCTTGAGCAGCATGGTATATGATGCTGTTACCTTCCTAATAAGTTCCCATTATCATTTGACCACTTTTAACTTCAGGCATCAATCTACAACAATGACACTTCTTCCTCATCAGCCACAGTCCTCCCTCCTCAGAGTGAATTTTTTTGTATGATATAATTCAAGTGAAAGCTGGCATAGTCTTATAGTTTAGATACGAACAAGAGTGAGCAATAAAGTTTCTGACTCCATTTATCTTTAATATATTTGTGCTTATCTTCCTTAAACCAGATCTTAACAAGATTGCTTAATGGACTGCAGAAATAAGAGACCTTGAATAACCTGGTGCTTTGCAGTCTAAATACATTGGGCATCCAGTATAGCAGCTGTAAAAGGGACACGCAGATATTTTTTTTAATACCAGACTTGGAATTCATCTGCCTGGGTGTGAGTAGGCAGAACATCATCCTCCTCACCCAAACTGCTCATCTCTGAGTCCTTTCTGTACAACAGATGTACCCAGCACAGTCAGCAGAGTCTGAATTGCAGCCTGTCCAGACCCAAAGGTGTTACCAAGTGAGGCTCTGGGAGGGTTGGCTACAGACCCCGGGGAAAAAGGGGGCAAGAGTGCACAAGAGGCCTGATTAGAAGGGAGAAAATAAAGAAAATTAGCATGGAAAAGTGAAGACTGAAACACACTGAAAGTTGCAGAGAACCATGAACAGAAGGAAGAGGACCAAAATACATCATATTATATTATTATGGGAACGGACACAAGAGTTCAAAAATGTGATTTAATTTTGTATGTGTGATTCATGCAACAAAATAATTCTGCTTAAGTACAGGCCCTCATTTAGTTGGTGCAGAATGCTATTAAAAAAAAATCTAGACAACCCCCATCTATAAACTGGAACAATACTACTAAATAGCCTAGACATTGATTGACATTTTAAGTTAAAGAATGGATCAAATGAGGATTTATATGGGAAAAATATAGTGGGGTTTATACTAAATTTAAAGCAGTATTTATACTGAATTCTGGCATATGGGTGACTAGGCTGTAACAAATGTTAATACAATCCTTTGACCATATGCTGTATATTAATACTGCAAGGTCAAATCAATTAAAAATACCTGTTTCCAAAGGCTCAAATCAGAACAACATGGAAAAGAATCTGAAAACATAAGAAAAACATTCACTAGTCCTCTGACATTCATAAATACCTAATGAAAAATGAGGCAAAAGAATGAAAATAATGTGCTTAAGAAACAAAACTCCTAAAGTAAGAGCAATATTAAAGCTCAGTGGCATCTGTTTCTATCATCTTTATGGTTATGTGGCTAAATGGGTCAGAGGCAGAGATGGGGACAGTCAGACAATACAAATGCTTATCCTTTACAGTGTAATTCTTCACAGTGTGGTTTGTACAGGCTGAGCATCCCAAGTAGCTGACAGCTGCCTCAGGAAGGGTATGGCTGTAGGTACATCACTTTAGGAAGAGCTGGTGCCTCTTTGTGTTAGGTTTGTTGTAATGGTCAACTACTGAACAAGAAAGACAGAGGGCTGGAACAGCAGCACTGTGGCAGGTTGTGATTATGAAACATTTGACAGGGCGCTGGGGGAAATCCACGCAGTGCCTTCTCTCTGTTTTGATTGGGAAAAGGGTTGGATCTGAAGATTAAAAAAGGTTCCTTCTAGACTCCTGTTTCTAGGCAGGTAACAGATATTTTACCACCTCTAAATGTTCACAAAAAAGTCTGAGTCCAACATTCTGATTAGGCAACCAGCCAAACCATGCACACACAGAAAAATACAACTGCAGCACAGTGACTTGTGTTGAACTTGTCATTATCAGTTAGTTGCTTGCTAAATACTTTATAAATACAGCAAATTCCCAAGTGGTCACTTTCTGTTCTTAAAAATAAAAAAAAGGGAAAGAGCATGGTTCTTGTCCCTGGTGTGCACAACTGTCCCAGATAATACCAGTACAAATTCCCCAAGCAAATAACGGATTTTTAACAAATCACTTCATGTCCTCTTTCCATGCTGAAATTCCTTCTGCTCTGCACATCCCAGTGAAAGCGATAAGTATTCACAGCCATGTCCCTGCTATGACTCATATCTTGTTAGAACAAAAAGAGGCACTTGGCTCTCTGGAAAATAAATCCCACAGCCGCCTGCCTTGGATTGCTGCAAGCTTACAGCTCCCTGGCTTGTGCACTGTTGTGTCACAGAGGTCTTCATGTCCCACAGGAGACAATTACTAAGAAGTACCTCCAGAATAGGTGATGTTCTGCATATTATTATAGGCGGGGGAAAGGGCTAAAATGGTAAATATATTTTAAAAGGCTCAAGAAGCACAGTGACACTGTGGGAAAGTCAGTCACCTGACAGGCTAAGCTGTGCAAATTCCACAGGCACTCTCCTAGACAAGAGGTTATTAGTGACAGGAAGAACTAAACTAATTGCCAGAAGAACTTGTATTGGTATCCTCAGCAAGAAGCCAAGCTAGCCAAGAGCCATGATAACTAGCAGATCTCTACCAGAAAAAACAATGAAGAGATTTCTTATCTTTCTAGCATTTCCTCATCAGTTTGTCAATGAAAATTTTAAGAGCGAAACAAAGAAACCAAACAGCCCCCCTCAAAAAACCCCCAACAAATGAAACCAAACAAACAAGTGGCAAAGTTAATCAAGTATATTTGATCCAAACATCACTGTAGGGACAAGCACAACATAACACTGGGAACACAGTTAAATCCATAGACCCCAGTTGGTCATTCTGTCTCCTGTCCTGTGGCAGGTCTTTACATCACTGAATGAACATTGTTACCAAATAAGCCCCCAGTAACACCAGACACCTATAATAACATAGGCCATTAATACAAGTGTACCAGCTGGTCAACGTCTTACCTAAATGGTGAAGTTCTTCTTCCAACCCCCTGTTCCTGTGCAAAATTAGACAGACACTTCTATCAGATTCCTCTCAGGAATTACTGAAGTCAAGGCAGAAGTGACACCAATGTGTTGTGATGGGTATAAACCTCAACATCCTTTCCCACAGAACAACTAGGAGGAGAAAATCCTCCAGGTATTTTCACCAGCAGATACCTACACTTGGAAAAAAATTCTGAGCAACCAGTGAAAAGAAACAAGTGCCTAAATACGGAAGAGGAACATTTAACATTCTGTTCCACCTCCTGGCTCAACAAGTAACATCACTGTCAATCTGCAATGCCTTGAATAAGAGAAAATAAGAGAAACTTTCCACATAGGGGAAGACTCTACATTGGTTTTACTGCAGCTGTTCAAAGCTGGCCTCTCTGAGATGTCAAACATTTTGAGAAAAAATGGCAGAAGTCTCTGGTTCACCCTCAATGTCTCCCTCTAATTCAGTAGTTAAAGCTCAGAGGAATGGCCAGACACCAATAAAAGTAGTCATGCCACTTCATACATCATAAAGACCTAGCTATGAAGAAATTAGGTATAAATAAACATAAGTGGCATGCTTCTGGGGAACCATATATTCAATATTGTCTTCCACTTCCGTCTTTTAAATTCCACAGTTGACTAAAAGAACGACTCTGACATCTGTCTAACCCTCTCAGTGTTGCACACAGGAGAATGAGTAAGAAGAATCAGATAAGCAGAGTACAGAAAGATGGATCTGGATATGAGTGTGGTCTGTGCATCAGCTGGGATGCACTGTACACTGAACTTTAAAAATATGGAAAAGGCAGCAGTCAGCAAGCATGGAGCGAAATACATTTAAAAATCCACACAACAAAGGGTGTTTTAGGAATCCACCCCTGTACATATTTCACCACATTAGTTCAGAGGCAAATGCATTCTCCTACCTAAAATCTTAAGAAGCTTGGACTTTGCAATTTTGCTAAATAAGCCTCTTCAATAAATAATAGAAATAGTGCAGTGCCAATATTATTTGAACATTTATTGTTCTCTTGAATACGAAAAGAGGGAATAAATGACAGGCTTTTAGGAGGCTGAAATGCTTAGAAATTCATAAATGATACAATATTCTTATTATGCCATTTTCAATGAAAATCAAATATTTTGATCTTCTCCAGTATCATTTCAGCTTGGAATTGAATATTTCAGTTCATCTTGTTAAACTGAAATGAAAAACCCCCTATTTTAATCCAAATCAACATTTTAATGTCCTTTCCAAACACTTTGTGCCAGGTGCTCCCTCCAGCTCGGCAGGGGGGGCATTTCATTCACTATGCTTCAACTTTCACTGTCTAGTTAATACATCCAACCTTCCAATAGAGTAAAGGCAGTAATATCCTAATCACAGATTTTGTGATACTACATGCCAAAAAACCACAATTTAGTCTTGAGGTGACAAAGAACAATGTGAATTTCATATTCAATTCAACGAACTTGAAAACAAAAGTACAAAATAACCCATTTTATTTGAGTCAAACTCCCCTTTTCCAAAATTTTGTTTTCCAAATAAAAAAAAGTCAAGAAAAAGGGTAGATTTTTTCCAAGTAAGGTTTTCATTCTGCAAAAGCTGCATTTTCTATTATAAATCATTCCTTCTGGAACTGTTTTTATTCCATTTCCTAGAGAGCAAAGGGGCACTTTGCCTCTACTTGAGTGTATTGTAATGCCTCCTTATGACTTCTTTTTTCTCTTTCACATCTGACATATTTTTCCTTATTGCTAACCCTGAAATAAACATGACTAAACACAGTTTTCCTGTGAGCTCACATACAAAAGTAGTTTGGGCAATGTATTCATTTTGCTGTTTACATTATCCTGTCAAAAACAGGGAGTACTTGGCAGTTCCTCAAATCTTGAAGAACGAAGTCAAAAAGAAACCAAGCTATCATTAGGCAGCATCTCTGAGCACACTAGTGTAGAGCTGCAGGACTTGTATCAGAGTTCAAGATGAGACCTACCTCCAAAATACCTCAGAAAAAAGTTATATTATATCTATTATATGATTTATGCTGGTTTTAAGATTTCTACTTGCTCACTCAAGGACAACTTCCATGTCCCACATCTTTGTAATGAGACAGAGTGTGCAACCTCCTCTCCTTTGCATTCCCACAGGTCTCCAAGGGCAAGGAGAAATACGTGCTACAGAGACATATTACATCTAACTACCTCAGAAAGTCAGACAGCAAAAAATGCAAGCCATTTAAGTCAAGAAAACACTCTTGGAATTGATATTTTTGGATGCACAACAGGGTATTAACCTCTACCATTGTTGAGCTCATCCTCTTTGTTAAACTTTAAGTCTGCTTTTTGCAGAAACCAGAATTCTGCTTCGTACAGTAGAGAAGCACTCTTCAAAAGGGAAAAGCACTGCATCAAAGCAAGATTTCTACCTTGGACCACAGCAAATTGCTTGGCAGTCCTTTTATTATATTCGAGGCATTCTCAGGCAGCTGGGCCTCATTACAAGCAATGGCGCTTCAGCCATTAACTTCAGAGAGATCAGGATAAAGCACTAAACGCAATGAAGATAATTTAAAGCATGTTAAGCAAGAAAATGAACTAGTATGGAGCACTGCTAATGCTGTATGCTAAGCATGCTTCCTGGTGAGTGATGCAAAACCATATATGCCTTGGGACAGATGTTTCTACAGAGTTTTTGTTTTCCTTCCAGCCCGGTGGGGCACTGCCCTGGTGGGGGCCTTGCAGAATGAACAGCTAAAAAATGAGGTCCATCCCTCCCTCTTCATTGTACCAATCCCAGGGGAGGAAACACTCCCAGGCAGAGCACTGTTGCAGAAGGTATCTTTTGGGGAACAAAGACACAGTTAAGAATTTGTCTGTACAGGATTTGCTGATTTGTTTTAACAGCGCTGGTGTAAATTGAAAGATAAGTGATACTGGCATTTGGGGATAAGATCAGACTTAGAGCTAAGTCTCAAATGGATCTATAGCCTTCCATACAGATCTTTATGTTTCATACACCACCAGTAAACACATGAGGCTGTCTCACCACTACAGTTGGGTGTTTTGATCGATTTGTGATTCAGCAGCCACATGCCAACATGCCAGTCAGGTCTATCCCACCTCCCCCAGAGATACTGGCACGCATTCTTCAGCTTTTTAGTGTAATTTGTTCATTATGAACTAACACAGCTACAACCTGGTCCAAGTTTAACCTCAGACTAGATCCAGTAGTTGCATAGTCCCAATCTTCCCCCCAAATATTTCTGCTTTTCTAAGGAAATGCATAAATGTTGCAAAGACAAAATTTCAGCTTTCATCCTACAGAGGTTGTACAAATTTTAACTGAACCATATTTTTTTGAAATGTACACTTAAAAAGAACTTTAACAGCTGCTCTCAGACTTTAGGTAATCAATTTTGAATAGGTTCTATGAAAGAATGAACAATAACAGCCAAAGGTTGAGGCATTAATATTAACCTGTAATAAAAGGAATGATGTTTAAACCATTCCTAGAAATAAAAGATGAGTACCTGGTCCTAGAGTGCTGGAAGAAGCACATAGCTTAAATTATATCCAATCAGGCAAAATACAGATATTAAACATTTATGAGCAGCTCTGATATATTCTGAATTAATCAGTTCTGCACATTTAAACGTTTTAATATTTAATGCTGCTACCTCAACAGTCCTGAAGAAATATTAAACTTTTGTATAGTCCTTTAAAAGGAATAGCAAGAGATTTTACTACACATAAAATCTGAATTGTGGCTGTAGGTTTTGTGCTGTGTTCTGTGGACAACCACAATTATAATGTATTGAACTACAACTGAAATTCTGAACATTTTCACCACAGATGAAACAGAAATAAGGACAGTAATAATGCCAGTAACAATTATTAAGCCAGGGGTAAGTACATGCCCAATCTGATTAAATCTCCTAGGCATGATGGATTACTCATGAAGGCTTACTAATATCATACTTTCGTGAAATCTCTCAGATGAGTGTAAATGGCATACTAAAGGCATTTTAGACATTGCAGCGTATTAATGTTAGTGTGTTAGTAAAGTAAATCTTCTCCAAAACACCAGCTGTGGTAAGCAAAAAATATATATAGATAGAGATATTTAACTGTCCACAAA
Organism: Pseudorectes ferrugineus; assembly: GCA_008033365.1. Lineage (NCBI taxonomy): Eukaryota > Metazoa > Chordata > Aves > Passeriformes > Pseudorectes > Pseudorectes ferrugineus. The sequence continues at coordinate 11,437 of QWTY01027832.1, forward strand.
TTCCCTCACTGTAAAAAGCATGCACTCTGAATTTTTTTTCACTGCTGCCAATAATGGTAATTTTAAATACAAGAACTGCATACTAATTTATGAGTAGTTTTAAAATATAGTGTTTAAAAGCATATTAAAGTTGAAAATGAGGATATGAAGACCTTCTTTAGGAGAGAGTCAGTCACATATAATGCTGATTCCATTATTAAAAAGCTTGCTCTTATTGCTGTATTACCTCTGAATAAAGTAAAAGTTACTTGGAAAATCCCTAGTTAAAACACTACAACAACACACTACAAAACTGTCGAGGTTTGTTGGAAATTGTAAGAGGCCAGCAAACAGCATAAAGCCTCTGCTATGAACATGTGCTCATTTCCATATCACTTTGACTGACAGTTTGGAGTTCACACTCTGCAACACCTGAACTCCAGCCCATCTCTTTGCCCCTTCTCAGTCAGCATAAATTCAATATATCGCTCTCATTCTGCATGGTTTTGCCTGAATTTACCAGGAGTATTAAGTTTATAGCATGGCAATTTCAAAGAGAACCCTAGCAACTATAATTGAAGAGATAGCACATAAAAATTAGTATATGTCTGTCATTAGCCAAGACACAGCCTGGCTCCCATATGAGTTATTTTTAAAGACAACAAATTCAAAAAAAACTGCCCCCAAACAACAACAACAATAAAATCAGGACAAGGTCTCAAACCTTTATTTTCCATTTATTTCTGAGGAAAAATAAGCCTCACCCTTTAACACCATTACGTTTCTAGTAACCAAATCTGCCACAATTGCTCACACATAGCAAAAGGAACAGAGATGCCCCAGTTCAGTCCTTGCACCACTCTGCGGTCCTGCTGACCCACACTCACTCCTAGAGGCCTCAAACAACCAGATCTTCCACATGCACAAAGCTCTGCCCCAGGGATTACCCTTGGCTGATTTCACTATATTGCTGGTAAGTGAACTCTAAAACTGGCAATAATTCTGTCCTCTAGCGAGATGCTTGTAAGCAGCAGCCAGAGCCCTTTACAGAACCTGTTAAACAAAATTTCCAATGCTGAACAACATTGTCTTAGAGCAAACATAGACACATGAAACTATTGTAGATAATTGCTTTGTGAAGGGTCGTGTTTCTATGAAAAACAGAGAGGAAAGTACGGGGAAGTCCAGAGAAAAGGCATGAAAGAATCCGTAAGGACACAGTCTCACAGCTGTGAGACCAAAACACTTACTCAGCTGTTGGCAAGGCCCTATGATGGCCAAAGAGACTGTCTCATGTTGCTCAAGGAAATCACTCAGAGATCATCTCATGTCCCCATACATTCAAGGAAACAAGACTTCCTTAGAATAAGGAGGAGATAATCAAAGAAAAAAAATGGGAGTTACCAATTTCTTTTCTTACTGCAAGTGATTCATATGATCCTGAGAAGAGGAAATCTCAGTTGGATCTACTATTGAGGGAGAGGCATTACAACCATTGCATCGAAAATGTGCAAGTAATAGACGTATCACAAGACATCCAAGTGACCCTCGACCAAGAGTTCAGAAGGCGTTTAAAACCAAACCAAAATGATGAACAAAAGCTGGCATAAAATAATTTCTAGAAACTTTTGAGTTTTTGCCAGAAAAGTCAGGGAGTCCCTTACAGATAGATGGGATTCTTATTGAGACAACCATGGCAGACTTGGGGAATTTTCAGGACAGAATGGTGAATTTACCCAATTAACCAGCCTGACCTGACTGCACAGACTAAGTTTCTCCCAAAAACAGGATAGTGGGAAAATTCGGACTAACTTGAAATATGCTAAGAAAGAGAAACTCTAACACAGGCCTGAACAAATGAGCAATCACATTGAGAAAGAGATTAAAGAACTACAAAAAAACCTCCAAATTATTATAGAACAACAGAAGTACCTACTGGACTTGCAGAACACTATCAAAGAAAGGAAGTTTTCCAGTAAAATGAAAAATGAAATTATAGTGGATATGGGTTCGGACATCACTATTTTTTCAGTAGACAGAGAAAAAAATCTGAGAGGTGAACCCGTAACTGGCGGTGTATGATGCTGATCCGGCTGGGGAGATAACTTCTCCCCTTGAAATATAAGAAAACAGGTTTTGATTGAAAGTGATGGAAATTTGAGAAAGAGATTCAGACAATTAAGGAATTACACAATCTGCTACCTTCTTCAGATTTAAGAATGGCAAAAAAACCCTCCAAACCTTTATAAGACAATAAAATTGTAATATATTAAAAATTAGGTGCATTGAGATGTAGTTTCTCAAGATCCTGGCCATTGCAAGTGGTGCTCTCATGCCTCCCTGGGCAGAAACACAAAGGCAGCAAGAAAGGACAAAGAGTGACTCCCCCCTCACCCCCCCCAGAGGCCCCAGATCTCAGGGGAATCTTAGCTGCTAAAATTTCTGTGCATTTGAGACAGCAGTCCATCCATTTGTAAACTGTTACTAAAAAGCTACAGATAATAAAGATAATAATGAAAATAAAGATGGGAACTGTGGTTGTAAAGGTCAAACACGAGATGTAGGGAATGTTAGTGTGGAAAAGCTGTAAGGACAAAGGAGGGTGTCTGCTCAGTGATTTTACATTAAAGCAAGGAGCAGCAAATAGTTCTTTGTGAGCATTAGGATTCACTCTCCAAACCAACAATCATAAATAAGAAATTATTGCAACGGATCACACCAAATGGATAAGCTGTAGAGAAGAGGAAGCATAGAGAATCCACTTTCTGTGAGGTGCAGAGAGTTCAGTGAAGATATTTTAAATACTTTTTACCTTTTATCACGGGTAAGCACCATAGATGGTACAGCAGATTCATCGTGCTCTTCCCAAACTGACCTGAAGAGTGATAAGCAGCCAGCAGAAGCAGATCCAGGTGGCAATGAAAGCACAGCTTTATCAAATACACTCATCCTCACCAATTTATATTGGTGGGTGTTGTTTTTTGTGTGAGAGGTGAAACAAGTAGTTTCCCCAGCCAGATTGCTGGATCTAGGGGATATCTTAAGGCAGGGGTTGGCAGAAGTTAAATTAAGGGAGAATGGAAAGTAACTAATGTGTACATATATATATGTGTGTGTGTAAAAAAAAAGACAAATATGGAAATAAATACCACATACATAGCACAGCAAAGACATACCTATGCCATTCCAGTGATTTATGCTTAACTAAGTCTCTTGCTTGCAAAACAAATTCCTTCAAACTTGTCACAGATCTAATCATAAAGTGGAGGAAACCTGCAGGTACCCAGCAGGCAGTCTCTGAGTTACACACATGCACAACCACAAAAGTCTAAACTACTGATCTGAAACCTGATTTTCTTTCAGCAAGTGAAAATCCTTTTTCAAATTGGCCAGTAATTAGAAATGGCAATGTGTAAATCTACAAAACATCTATGCACCATTTTAATGAAAGCAAACCTTTAATAAACATTGATCTAAAAGGTAAGGTTGTTGCAAAGCTATAAGCAAATTCAACAAGGCATTTGAAATGAAAAGGTCTTCAAGTTCCAGCTAGAGCACTGTGTAGATCATTCTGTGCTATGGGGGGTCTAGGAAATAATACCAGTAGCAAAATTGTAAAACATATTGGGATGGCAGGTGCTGCAGTTCACTGTCACGCTAAAAAACTCCTAACAATCGTCTATAGCAATTGCAGCTGTCTTTCTTTTACCAATGTATAATAATTATCCATCTGATTAGCAAATGTAACCACCTGCAGTTAACTGGCTTAAGGGTTTAACTACTTGCAAGGATGAAATGCCTTTCAAAATCAGGCAAGTTAGTGCTAAAACTAAACTGCCCTTTCGAAGTTTCATACTGAAAGAGTATTTCAAGTGGCTGTGGAATTATCTGCACTTTGGTACAAGTGCTCAGAAAATGGTTTTTATAGGATGTGACAAAGTGTCCTAAAAACAGCCTCAACAGGATTTAAAACATCAGGTAGGTCAGACACTATTCTATGAAGGAAAACTATTACAACCACATTTTTACTACTGGGTATATCCATCCCACTACAGGCACCCAGGAATCTCAGAGAACACGTTTAAATATATACAGCCATTGCACGTGGTCAAGTTCTCATCCTCTCTCTCCTTTTGCCTCAATGATTGTAATCTTGCTTCTTATATGAAAAAGCTGTTCCTCTTCAGTATTCTTCACCTGGACCTGTAAAACTCTACTCAGCCACTTGCCCAGGGCCATTTTACAGCTGAGTAAAATATTATTTCTTTCCATTAACACAAGTCATCATGGTAAAGGATGAGGAGGGTAAATTTTCTATCTGAACTCTCAAATTTTCATGGCAATTTTTGTTGGGGTGACCTCGCTCTTCCATTTAATCTCACCAGACAACAAAATATTTAAAAATATATGCAAATTATGTCAGTGTCCTCCTATGAGATACACAAGTAAAACTGTTACACTTCTGGACGCAAATTTTCATTAATGTCTTTAATGCCTCTTTTTCTGTATTATTGGCTTCAAGGTAATTTGTAGATCACACAAATCTTCCTCTTTCCTTGTCCCATCTTAGCTTTCTGCATGTTCCATCAGAACAAACTCACTTTGAAATCTGCAATTCTATTTACCTACCCTTTTAGCTTCCTTTTAAATCTGAACATGAGTTTTTTTCACTTTTTCTGTTTCCTCTCATCTAAGAGAAAGCAGTCCAGCAAGGAACATTTGGGTAATTCTCATTTCCATAGGGAAAACAGCATAACAGAATCACAAGTGTGTTTCCCCAACATGTCTCTCACTAACTGTTGAGCCCACTAGCTGATTTCAACTAAACACAACCAAAAGGTAAACATCTGAAAACTACTGCTTCTCTAAATCCTCTGAAAAATCAGTACCCTGAGAAAGGTGTCCCTTCATTCCCCTCCCTGTTTTGTCACTCCAGGGCTCTAAGTCTTTGAGCGTCCGTACAGAAATATCTAAAATCTGAATTTTGCAAAGATTTGAGCACCAGGATTCCCATTAAATTCGTCTGCACTCATTTGTGCTGGAAACCCTTGAATACCTCATCAGCACATGCAATAGGTGTTTAGAATCTGAGGCAGTCCACATCAAGCCTGACATCTTGGAAACTGAGAGCAGTTCCTGCAGGAACAGCGAAGGAAGCTGAACCACAGCTTCGAGCAAAGTTAAAGCAGAAGTGGATAACTACAGACATAAGTGCTCAGCACTATGTAAGCACTAAGCAAAGGAGCTCTCTGTCCCCAGCCAATCACCTCCAGTGCTGGGCTCGTCTCTTTGGCACCTTTGACATTTTATGTGCTTTCTCTATCCCTTTTTTTTCAACAATTGAAAAATGCTTTTTTAAATTGTGTGCAACAAATATAATAATTAATTTCAGCAATAGAGGATACATTTAAAGCAAGACTTTATCAATGTAAATTTGCCATTCAGAATTTAATTATAAAAGTAAGGAAATATGTCTTAAACATTAAATTGTCCGCAGACCATGGACAAATATAGATGTAATCATCCAATAATGATTCATAGCAAAATACTATTAAAAATCCCTGCAATTTTTATGGTTCACGTTCTCAGGACTTCTATTCACATGTAAACCTTACTGCTCCCATCAAATCTGCAGACTTGCTTAAATCATTGTTGCAAAGTCAGGTTGCAAATCTGCTAAGAAACTGAAATTTTGTAAAGAAGAGGGAATTTGGAGATTTTTACTTAGGAATTTTTGGGGGTTCTTTAAAGGAGAGCAAGGAGTAGACAAGTAGATACTTTCAGCATCCGATCTTTTTGACACCTTTTCCAACTTGCCCTCTCATTGGACCAACACAGTTCTCTTTTCCTATTTTCTCTTCCTGAGTGAACACCTTTCTTGCCTTCCAAGAAGAGGCAGCCTGGGGGAGCCCTGTGCCCTGGAGCCCAGCCCTGTGCCAGGATGGAGCGGGAGCCC
>QWTY01027833.1:0-13401 GCA_008033365.1 Pseudorectes ferrugineus
ATTTTGATAGCACTGCTCAAATGACTCCCAGAATTTCTACTTGTTCCCACCTACCTAAACAGATCTTTAATTGAAGAGTACTTGACTTCAATCCTGGTATTTTTGTACTCACAACAAAGGTTCACTAGGAGTCAACTGCACTGAGGAGCTGCCTGCCTAAGGAAGGGCCGCAAAGGAGTTCTGTGCTGCCCTATCAGTTTAAATTGCATCCTCAGGAGAGCACAATATTGTACTTGCAGAGAGGTGACGTGATCTAAGAGATAATAGCTCTTTTTCATCTCCATGGGGCTTTTTTCTATTTCGTATCTTCACTAGTGTCTATCTTTTCTAATTCTCAGGACAACTAAAATCAACATTTCTTTCTTACAGTATGCTTTTTCACTTATCATTTTATGAACCATGAGCACTTATTCACAACTTCTTGAATATCTTAATAATTGTATCCTAGTGTTTCAACTACTAGAAAATGAAAAGGCATCAAGTGCATGGAAAGGTAATAAAACAGATTAGATTAGGGTTAGAAATGCTTAGAAAACATAACATAAAGTATGCTTACATACTTCAGCTATCACCTAAGTAAAATGGAGTCATTCTGGAGTGGAGCAGGTGAGCACAGAGCAGGATGCAAAACAAAACGTGTAGAATAGGGCTTCTTATAGATATGTTTTAATGCATTAATATTCCTGATAATTTGGAGGGGATGATGATGGGAGTGTCAGGGAGAGACATAAAAAGACTAAGCATTACTGATGGTTATCAATTTGAGGTGTCCATTTAATAAGTGCTAAGATAGTAATGTGCCAGTTAAATCTTCAGCTAACCAGTGGATTAGGCAGCCAAGCAGAAGCTGCTGCTTGTTTCTAAGTCTTGCACAGAAAATCCTGAGTCCCATGATACCGTGGTGTAATTCTCTATGCCCTGCCTGGGACAGCAGCAACCACTCTTAGTGACTCCAATGAGAATCACAAACACAAAGCCCTGAACATTTCACAGTCCTCCAAATACAACTGTGATGACTCTGGGCCTAGGACCAGACCTACTTCCCCTCAGGATATCATCTGTGCCTGCAATAAAACTGAAAAATACTTCCACCAGCACTTTTGCTCTCTATATATCAATGGCAAACGCAAATATTAGCATTTGGCTGGATGACTGATTCGTTAATTATTTCCCTGCATTATGCTGCACTCAGATTGCAAGTTGGGCAATTACACTTTCCAGACCTAACGTTCATGCCCACAGCAACATAAGGACAAAAGTTTGTTAGGCATAGAGGGCATGAGCCTAAAAGGAAGCAGCTATCCAATAAAAAAGCTGTTTGGAAGTATGTAATACCTATTTTCCCTTAGAAGGAATCTGAGTCAGAGGCAACCACAAACATTAAGGGATAGAAAGGGAAAGTAAAAGAGACACCTTGGAGATTTTTGTGAAAGGGAGGAAAGAAAGTGAACAGAAGCCAGTATGTGAAAAGATGAGATTTTTGCAAAGGCTCTCCTGATCTCTCTTTGACCCTTTCTACTTCTCTGGCATCTGCACAGTACCTGTTGCATCCTCCTTACTCCTCCCCTGCTATGGAAAACCCCTCCTTTCCTGAACTGCCCCACATTGTGCCCTCCAGCTCGTTCCCTCCTGAATGGAGCCACTGGCTGCCAATGCCTCCATCTGCTCTTAATTGACTTGGTACTGACCCTAAAATTCCTCCATCCCAGCAGCTTCTATGGGCAAAGAGGGAGGCTCTGCCAGTATCCCTGCAGCTCTGCCCTCAAGGTGACAGTTACCCACAGAGTACCAAGTATGAATGCTGAGCACATGCCTGGCACTCACCCAATACACACAGCAAGCTCCACACTTAACCTCCAAGGAGCATGGACACCTTTAGTCAGGCAGGTTATTTCTCTGTCTCCTTCTTCCTGTCTTTGCACTGTTTTTAAACCATTTCCAAAAATTTCCTCTACATATCACTACTGCAAACTTGGGTAAGCCATAAAAAAAGTGGGTTCCTACCAAGGAAATTTCATTCCATTGAAAAACTTGTTTTGGCTGTCATAGGTTGACTTTGTATGCAGATGTGTATTGCCATTAACAATGTTGAAGAAATACATTAATTTATATCAAATTTATATGCAGCCCAGTGCAGACAAATCCACAGTACTCTTGAAATACTCAGAAATACATAAACAGGTATTGATTATAAATAGGAAGCAACTACTCTCATCAGTAATAAATTGGCTAATTGCAGAATTTACATTGCCTAGCTATAGACAATGTCAGTTCAGAATCAAAAACAAGAGGCTGAAATGCAATCAAATTTATCAGAGAGGGATCAAGGCTTAATGGCATAAAAAACTTCAGATATAGCATCTCATTTGAAACCTTAAAGTTCAGCATAATTATTTATTATTAATGATTTCATTATTAGATTGATTATTTATAATTACTGAGAGACGCTAAAAAAATCTACTTAAGGTAAACATATAAATAATAAAAAAAAAGATTTGCTAGTTTAAGATCAGAAAAATTGTTTGGGTTATGAAAGGATCTAATTGGTAAAGCAAAGATTTAGTAAAAATTAATGAAGAGCAGAAGAGGCACTAAAAGATTCAACTCTAGCCTATCATACCCTGGTCTTAAGATGTGATGCAACTCTCCCCATTAAACATAATAAATAACAGTTTTGAAGAATTTAGTATCAAATATTTAAGTAAGTTCTTTAGCTGAAAAATATCTGAAGTGAGCCAAAATTATTTCCTCTGCTTATTCTTCACCTCCCATGCAAATAGTGCACCTGAGACTTAGACTACCCCCATTCCAGTATCATCAGGGTCTTCCTGCAGTCCTGCAACTCTTGGCTTCTTAGCAGCTTCCTTATGCGTAAAGTCATCCAGGTGCAGATTTCAGAGCAGCAATGGAGACTGATGTAGGGAATTGCCCTAAACAGCCAAGTCCAGAATCAGGAAATCACATCCAAACTTCAAAGATATGATGATTCTCAAAATAATAACATAAGGCTTTGTAACTGCCTTCTCTTCAATCGGAGGAGTTCAAGTGTTGTCCAAATCCAAACAGATTTCTAACATTACATAGAAAAAGTCTGGTTTTCCCCTTACCACTGAACATTTTCTAAAAGCAAAAGCCTAACTCAAGCATACTTCAAGCATCCTGACCACATTAGTTTCCTGAATCTATTAATGAAGCAATTTTACTTAGTTAATTTTCTTGTAACTCCTCTTCATTGGGATGTGGACCTCACAGTGTCTTATGGCTTTTAGAGCACTTCTAATGAACATATATGGGAGAGAAAAATTAATGAACATGGATAATTAGACCTTAACTACAGTCTACCTCATTTAGGCCTTCACTTGCTGTTTCCAAGCTAAAACACTTCAGTGAACTTTCCATTAAGATCTGTATCAGAGACTTTGACTAACAACATAATTCTATGTCTTAAGATTAAGTGGACAAAGTTAGGCAGGACTTGTCAAAAGAATTTGTCTCCTTTGGAGGTATCTGAGTGCTGCTTGGGGTTGTCATTATGTTGATGTAGTAACAGCCCAGGGCCAGCCTGTGCCCAGTGCTCAGCACTGATGTGCTTCAGCAGCCACCAGCCAGGGACAGCACGGACACCAAGAGCTGCCCAACTCCTGACAGTGTCCGACAGCCAGGCAAAGCAGACCTTGGTGCATCACTGCAAGAAACAATGAGTTGCCAATAATTCACAGTTTATGGGAGAAAAAAAAAAAAAATTAGGCCAGACAGCTTTTATAGGGGTTGGTGGGCAAGAAACACCATGGTAAAAGGGATCCAAAGGAAACCGAAAAATTCATAAGCACAAAGAACGTTGACAAGATTGATCTAGTAAAGCCTTAGTGTTTTACCTGATTGAAAAATTCCTCATTCCACTTCTAAGAAATACTTTGTCATCCATTCCAATTAGCGTTAAGTGAGTAATTTACATTTTTCCATGACCATCCTTAAGCTAATCAGTATTAATAAGAAAAGGTCCCAGCCTAAACACACAGTGCCCTTGCTGTCTATTGTAACATTCTGGCTACCAAATCTACTCCCTCCTTGCAGAAAGCAAGCAGGAAGTGTTTGTCTGGAAGAATACAACTGCCATGTATATTTACTAAGCTGTGTCAGCCCACTGACTTCAGTGAGATGGGCCCAGCGTACCCATCTTGACCTTTCCATGGCGAGTGAAATATAATATGTGAAAGAATTCACATGGAGATTATCTTTAGGGAACCCAGAAAATATTTCTCACATAAAACGATGAATTTTAACCTCACCTCTAAGCTGCCATTTGGGGGGCAAAAAAAAGTGATGTGCATTCTGAGAACAGTTCTACTCCCTAAGTAGAATCCTGTTGCAATGAAAACTTCACTGCCCTTTAAAGCCTTGGCATATATCCACAGTTTCCAGGCTCTTTTCTAAAACTAACAAGGACACTTTAGGCAGTGAGTGTAAATAGCAGTCCACTCAATTAAACTGCTCATGTAAGGAATATATTTGTATTTATTGCAGTGACTGACATTGATACTTTATTTCATTTTCCATGGAAATACCTGCTCATTAATTTCACCAGCATTAAATGTTACTGCTCAAAGACAGTAGCTCACAGTCCTGTCCAAATGACAGCCTGACATGTGTAAACAAATCCTACTGTCCTCTCATACCTGCATACAGAGACAGCTGGGCACACAATGGGAGTCACCTCTATTCCACACAGAATGAGGGAGGACCATCTCTCTCAGTAATGCAATGTAGCTCCCTTAACCCACTAGTGGCATATGTCTTTTTTAATGCTTTAAGCATACAGAATCACCACAAGGAAGGAAAAAAACCTTGGCTGTTGGTGGCAGATGACTCTCAGAAGTTCTAGAGTCACATGTCTAAGCAAAATGAGCTAACTAGTATGACATGTCATATCCACCATTAGTGTTCTCTTTTCTACTAATCTGCTTAACATTTCAAATAGTCCAACTAGTTCAGACCATGCTTTCATCAATATCATATATATAGTTCCAATTTACCCTGAACTGGGACAGATACCATCTTTTAATTCTTCTGAGCATAAATACAGCCCTATTCTGGTTCTGATTTAAATGTGCCCATCAGCAGACCTGAAACATGCACAGAATTGGTTACTACTCCCAGCTTCAGACAAAAGAAAGCAGTTTACAATAACCACTGAGTTCTCCTTGCTTGCCGTTTGCTGTCACCACATGCTTTATTTATAGTAGGCCTGAAATAAATACTGCAGGATCAGCCATCTTTTGGTGCTGCACGAAAAAGGAAAGCTATTAAATATTTACCGTAAGTCTCTCAGAGCCTTGCCTCTGACACTTTCCCTTTCAGCAGAGAAAAGAATTATTTAGCTCATGATTTTCTAGCAAAAGACAGTCAGACTGTGTGGAAGCGAAGGGTAGCATCACTGGCATGCCCTGGCAGGGGGAAGTTTTGTCAATGTGCACCAGGCACAGAAGTCTCCACCTCCCCTGCTCCTCTCCAGCAGCACAGAGTGACGCCGAAGTGGAGCCTTGGAGTGACACAGGAATGTTTGTGCCAGCAGAATGAGGCACACTCATGTTACAGCACTTTCCAAAACTAAGCCAGTACATTTGGTGAATCCTTTCCAAGGAGGCTGATCAGATTACTTTAGTTAAGATCAAATGAATGTTGTGGATGCTCCAGTGAAACGTGTTGACAAATAATGCTGCTCTCTTGTGCGTTGCACTTACTGTGCATTTAAAAAAGAAACCCATTTGTATGAAATAAAAATAGACTTTGCATGCATTTTGTTTTTTGCTGTGAACTGAATACTGCAGGACCCAACGTTTATGGCCAAATATCTGTGGGACAGACAGACAGTTAAAGATGAACTTTGACTGGCCTAGAATTAAAATGCCTGAGGGCAGCTGTGTAGCTCAAGTAACTGAATAGAAACTGATACTGAAAAATGACTGAGAACTGAACTGCAGGAGGTCACAAAAAGACCAAAAGAAAAGCAATGTCTTTTTCCACCCCAACCCAAGCCATTATAGAGATCATAGCCTTCCCTAGCATGGTCCAGCAGAACTAGCACCAATCCCCCATCAGTATACCTAGAGCAATACAGGTTTCCAAGGAATAAGCTGCATCTATAGAGGTATGTAATGCTTTAGAAGATCAGCCTGGTTTGCCTGAGTGCCTCATGGGAGTTCTGCTGAGTAACAGTGCACAGTGCCAAAGACGTTTCTTTCCTTCTCCTCTCACTCCCGCGCTCTTTTCTTCGGCAAAAAAGATTTCACTTCTTAGATGTACTTTGTCCTCTAAATCTAAGGAAGCAGTGCTAGTCTGGAGGGTCTCATGCATTCCCACATCACTGGATCACAGGTCCCTTTCTCCAGGCATGGTCCAAATACTTCAACTCCCTGGCACTTGCCTGTCTGCATGCTTTAGCTTTCCAAAAGCAGCAAAAGGAGACACACTGCAGGCTCTAGAGAAACAGGCAGCCAGACAATGCAGCTCAAGCCACTAACAAGTTCTGGCTGCCTGATCAAACCTCTGGCATAGCTGGCGAGACTTCCAGTCTAATTTTGTGGGTTTATGTGAAAACATAGCATGGGTGAGGTGATAAGAACAAATTTAAGAGGGAGTTTAGGGAAGGAAGTTGTCAGAAAAAACTTGACATCCACAAACTCCTGAACCCATGACTGAAACATGGAGAACTCCACTCAGGCCAGCACTGAACATTCATGGAAGAGCTATGTTAGTGTACCTTGAACAGTGCAGGTGGTATTTGAATTAAAACTAATTTAATACAGCTGGGGAATCATAGAATCCCATTGTTTAGGCAGGCAAGTAGGAATGGGGGCTCTTAACACTTCCTTTTTTTCTGTGTTTGATGTCTTGCAATTGGTTGTCCTGCACAAGTGCTGACACCACGAACAGGTTTTCTTGACAGCCAAATTAAAACAATAACCAGTTCCCCACCCTGAAAAAAGCCCACAGGGAACTGAAGTGTTATAATAAAAGTGAGTAGCAGCAAACACTGTCTTAACTGTCAGGTTATAAACAACGCTCATGAAACCTCCATGGCCATGATCAATAAAGGGAAAGGCCACCGCTCTTGAGAGCCAAGAACGATTAGAAAAATAAAAAGCTTTCTATCTCGGAGCATTTACGTCGAGATTTCACATTCCACTGCTTCTTCCATGGCCTTACAGATTAAACAAGCAAGATCAGTTCTACTTCCAGTGCTGCAACAGCGAAACCAAGCCACAGATTGCCTGGTAAGGCATTCCATGACCTTGAAACATATTCTGTAGAGCCATGTGACTACTTCACATACATGTCCAATATCATCACAATTTAGAGCTCAAGTTTTCCTATCACAACAGTCAATGTCCTAATGCACATATGTGCCTTTTCTATTTGAAAGGATGTCCAATGTTTCCAAACTTTTATACAAATAGGATAAGTGAGCACTTCCATCTCTGTGCTCTTTACGGCAACTAGGGCTGTTTTTCCATAGTAGTAGAACACTCCGCTCCAGTTTCATTGCTGTGAGCCATGTCTAAAAAAAGTCAAAGTGATCTCTCAGCATAGTCATTTTCCTGGTAACCAAGTCCCAGGAGATTTTGTCTCTCTTCTGTCTTGTACTTATTTGGTTGAAGGTTACTATCCCTTGTCACTGCTACCTTATTTTTCATGTTAACTGTTATTCTTTTCACCAATCCAATACTTGTAAAATTTTTTTGTTGAAAAAAAGTATATTGCATTGTAAATTTTGGGCAGGTGACTAAACTGACAATCGTTTTGTCCTTAGGTAAATTAATCCATTAGTGTCCAGGGAAAAAAATATTTTTTAAGGCAAGATTGTTTTTAACTTCCTGAATATAGTGGAGATGCCTTTTGTTCAAGACATTGGATCTTTCATAGGGTTGGCCAAGATCACTTGCTGCTAGGGTTTAGCTTGTATAAATACTGAATTGTGCAAAGCAAAAGCCAGCTTAATGCCTCTGAGCATAACTTTATGAATAGCCCCATGTCATCTAAGAAAAAACATTATTTTAAAAAAATTACTTCTCAGTCTTTGTCATTGGTTTTTCCCAGTGAAGCTGAATGGGTCACCAAGGCGAACTAATAGCTCACATCACAAAGCAGCTGAAGAGGAGAGTCCATTAATTGTATAAGTTCAGAGCAAAAACATGATCTGAGAAAGTTTTCATTTGCTAAAAAAAGCCATTTTATGATCTATTTATATTTACTAGTATTTTGTGTTACTTTATGCCATTTTCCTTCTTTTCAAAAGGGATTGTAGTTCATCTACATCTATTATCTATGCAAGCATATTTCAGTCTGTGGAACACTCCTTTACTGCTTTCTTTGGTTGTTCATTATCCATATAACTTGAGTATCTGAATTATATATTATTGTTTCAGAACCAAAAGACAGGGCAAGCCTTAAAAAAAAAATACAAGAAACAATAAATAGAGATGAAAACGATTAATAATGGTACTTCCACTAGTTTTCCTTTTATTTTTTTCTTAATGATGTGGCCACTAGAATTGCTGGTGATGTAACTTAGAGGTCAGCAAATAAAAAAGCCCAATGATTACTCAAATGAAATATCCCTGGCAATACTTGATCAAAATTACTGTTTTAAGTGACTTGTCTCTGTGATATGTATTAGGATCATCTGGATTTGTTAGACATGAATTTGGAAATCCTTCTTCTGTGTCTACGGAGAGCTGTTGTTTTGTAGTTTTAAATACCAGGCCATAGAGGCAGACACTGGACAACTTTTCAGGTTCAATATTCAGGAAAATTATTGCACCAAATGTGCAACAACACAAAGCGGAATAAGAAATGTTTTCACTCAATGCAAAACCACAAAGAGCCAACAGAAAGGCAGACAGAAGTTCTAAAACAATCAGAAAGGATTTTCCTTAACTTTCAAATACAAAATAATCCAGAACAATGGAAATCTTTGTAAAAAAGAAATATATATATTTGTAATAACACTAGCACTCAGAGTGAAGAAAAAAGAAGCTGGAGTGGGTGATAGGATGAGAATTCAACTACATGCATCAAGGTAGTGATTTTCTATTCTATCTGGAACACTCAAAGACAAACTTAAAAGTTAAAGCCTTGGGGGAAAATCAGCCATACATTTTGCTTTATAGTACCCTGTCCTGTCTTGGAAACCTCATCTAAACTTCTTATTCTTTAGCTTTTAGTCTATTCCTGATACTGATTATCTCTACTGCACATTCATGTATGAAATTCTTTGGTATATTCTCAGAACTTGTACTTCCACATTACAGTCTGCTTTCTGTACTTGTCTTTGCCTACCCTGTACAAAAATTATCTTCTTCACAATGCAATAAAACTAGCAGCTACTTCACTTTCTATAATTATGGAGCTTTAAATATTAATGCATTTATTACAGAAATCCTCTGTGCAACATTATCTAACTTGAGAATAAGTTTCCTTGGAAGCAACATTAACCAGAAAAAGTTAAAAGACCTATTAACTGCTTTCTAAATGGCAAGGCAACTTTTATCACATCTCTATGATAAAACCTGCCCTCTCCATGTTCTACTGACTCCCCTTCCTGCACTTGGGCTACACCTTTCTTATTCAGTCAGATGCAGAGCTCTTTCAAACTCACAGGTGCCAGACCATTAGCACAAATTCTCAGCCTGCTGTGACTATTCTTCCTGGGAATGACAGGTTCCTCCCATGCACTCATAACCCTTGTTATGTTTGTTGTTTCTAGAACAGTCATTCATAAATTAACCAAACTGAACCATGTTGCCCACATGAGAACAAACAAAAGAAACATCACTTTTGTATTTAACAGAAGCTTGAAGGGACATGAGATTACACCTGTATTCAATAGGCTAAATCCCACACAGGTACACTCAACATAACCATTCGATTTCTGTAGGAATCCATGCTGACTTCTACAAGAATCAGAGCAGATTTTGGCTTTCTATCTCATATCTGTGCCACGAGCACTTCAAATAAATCTAACAGACAGAGATAAAACACTTGCAACCTTTAGTCACAAGTTTCATAGGCTGTCCTTAGGAACATAAAGAGTTTAAGTTATACCAACATACTTCTGAAGAGTGAGGCTCAGGTTGTGGCTGGCTGATTTGATCTTGTTCTGGGCCTCCAGGTGGGTCATGCTGTCAGTGTTGACTCCATCAATGGCCACGACAAGGTCGCCCTGGTTCATCTGTGACTGTGCTGCCTTGCTGCCAGGGGTGATCTGTGTGGGAAAAGACAAAAGAAAAAGTCTTATCCTGATAAGTCATTCTGTATCCATAACAGTTGAAGAGCTCACCCAGAATTGTAGTACAGAATAGATACAGCAAGATACAGTAGTTGTATTCATTAATGTATGGGTGAAAAATCAAAATTTATGGAAATTAAACAAATCATACTTCTGCAAAGGTCCAGGACACCATCCACTTGTTGTTACTCCCATTTTGAGAGGTTAAGCCCAATGTAGTGGTTCCCTTACCCTCTATTATCACTATCTCAAGGCGATAATTATCTCTATTTATCTAGCAGCAGTACATAGAGACATTACTCAGAAGCAGAAAACTAATGAACCACTATCCACTGCATGATTTTATTGTATTTTACCTCCTAAAAGCCATTTTCCCCAAATTAATTCATTTTATTGAGGGGACGGAAAATGAATGCATGTGAGGGGCCTTGGGCACGCTTTGTTTCTTTTATAGCAAGCTTTAGAGGAAATCATTCTGCTTTAACCTTATCCATATACAACTGCAGCTCCATTACCAACACAGATTGCTACGTACCCATCTCATCAACCTGTTGGACCTCATACTCCAAAGACCAGCACTCTTAGAAATAAGAAGCCACAGTGCTGCAACCACAAACCAGCTACGGACATAACAGTTCAGAAGTTCTGTTTGTTCACTATGGCAACACATTTTGTGAGCTCCAGGTAGCTTGTGAACTGCATCTTCTCTGAATGGACAGCACCCTGATCTCAATTTTTACAGCCCTCTCCACTTCCATACAAATGACACTGGTACAGTACTGAAACAGAAAAGCCTTTACATACCATCAAGCCAGACAAATTTTAATAAACACACCAGAGTTGTCCTCTGCTTTCAGCACCCCGTACATAAAGAGCATGGATATAAGCTATAGACCTTTGCTCTTATTTTTAGAGACTCGCTTCCTTACATTCCTCCATAAAAAACCCAAGGATAATCTAAAATACTACAACAAAGGCTGCATTCAGAAATTTTTTTCCTTCAGTACAATGAACATAAAAGCAAGATGTGTTTGATTATAAGCCAAAAGTCCGAAGTGAATTCAGCCAGGCTGAAACCATGAATTTCAATTTCTAGGGAAACCAAAACCCAACACGAATTCAAACACTTTGAAGTGTTAAGTGAAATTCCTTAACTTGCCTTCCTTAATACAACCTCAAAACACTTATAAATATATACATACCAAAAAAACCCCTCCTTCCAAAACAATTCCCTAGACTGCTTATTTATGCTCTTTACTGGCAAAGATAAATGAGCAAAAAAAGGAAAAAACCCTTTCTTAACATATTGTTAAAGGTGCTCAGTATTGAGGCCCGAAGTCCAGCTGACAGTGTGGTCTGACAATGAGAGGTGTCAGTTTACCAGAACATTAGCTCTGGTATCAGAGTGCTAGAACACACAGAACACTGGATACTCAGACTACTTAAAAATACAGATTACTTTGGAACTGGGCACTCTAAGTAATTCCCTTGAGATAGAAGCAATGAGTTCTATGTTTTCTGAGTGAAGGACAGCCACAGTTACAATGTTCTCATGCCAGTAGAATTGACTGATAACGGCAGAACTGTTCCCCAATGTATTTTCCTGGTGCTAAGGAATCGAGCGATGGGGGAAATATTTTATGGTAGTTTCAAAGACAGAGTTTTATTCTGCAGTCTAATGCACCTCACAGGAAAAAAATTAATAAAACCAAAAAAATTCATGTTACAAGCATAGTTTTCCTAACCTGTTATACAAACATTAGCTTCTATGCATTTTATTGACTTGCATTGTGCCACGTACATAGAATCCAGAAGCCTATAAAGAATATGGATTATTTGTACGCCCACATGTACTTGCATAGTTACTCAAAGATCCCTCCCTGCTCAGTCCCCCAATATGTTGAGAAACAGAATCTGCAATAGAATAAAAGGTAAGGAAAGGGCAGAAAGGGAACCAAAGCCAAACTCAGACAAATGGGTCAGTAAGACTTGAATTCATCAAGTAGGACACTTCAGTCCTTCTCAAATTATCATTTTTTTAATAAATAATCTTCACACATCATTTTTCTAAGACATCACTTTTTACCTCCTCATGAAACATACAAGTTCTTGCCACAGAATAGTAACTGTGATGCTGGTTCCAAATTCTGGGACACTCTCCCCCACATACACCTTTTTCTTGTCAAGAACAAATACTGGTTCATCAACCCAGTTACTGAAAGTCAAACATCTTCCCTAATTTGGGTATTCTTACTTAATACATATCTCTCCTTCCCCTCCCCAGTGATGCCTCAAACAAAATAAGCCCAGAGAAGCAGAGCTTCCACAGAAAGGATAAAGCACTCTAGATCTGGGACTAGTTTAACACAGCTGTAACACACTGACTTCCCTCTCACCTGCTCTGACTTTGCTTTTAGCAGTCCCACATGTAAACGCTGTACCTTAAAATAAAGACACGGCAACTATAACTCTCCTAGAATTAGAGTCAATTTAGAGGGAGGGGACGGTTGGAATAAGTGACCTAATTTCACTTCTTCTAGTGGGATATTTTCTGCCTTTTAGAAAACACTACCAAAATGAAAAACATTCATCACAAGAATCTCTCAAACAAAAAGTCCTCAGTAACTCTGAATTCGTGATTTACATGACTTTCTAACTATGGCCATTGCAACACCGTTTCTGAGGCAAAGAGCTCCAGGAGAACCATACTGTGAAAGACAAGGAAACAGTCTCAATCATGGCTCAGTCAGTCTTTATTTAAAAATGAAATGAAAGGGATTCAACTTCTTCAACTAAGTATAAGGGTAGCAAATTCTGGGTGGGATTCTTTCATACAATTCTATTTTTTCAATTCCCATTTCAGGGGACAGCACTCCACTGATGTCACTTTACCTCTAAAATTCAGCTTATCCTTACTTCATAGACAGTAAGACTCACAAGTATAAAAGATGGATCTAATTTATTGTATCTGCAATTCAGACAAGTAGTAAATATCAGGAAAGAGTAACTACTTCTCACAGTTTTCCCACTGGTTAAAAGCATGCTAGATTATTTGGTATTAATGGTGGCATTTTATACAGAAGGCATTATTAAGGACTGGATGCATCATCTGT
>QWTY01027833.1:13550-26189 GCA_008033365.1 Pseudorectes ferrugineus
AGAACAGTCAGTAATTGTTGTGAACAAAATACCAGTGTACAGATGGAGATACAGGGCAGACAGATCTGAAGTGTCAAGGCACATTCAAGACTATCTTGTTCCCATTTTTAAAGATCCAGCTGAAAGGAATGGAATGCAAACTGCTTATCTTTTATCTGTTGGTATTTTCCTTTGAAAATTCATCTCTGATCTACTAAAACATTTACTAAATATAATCACAGAGAAGAGCTCACTGTGTCTTCGTAAAATCTTTGGTAAATATTTTCTATTTGAAAATATTTTTTGAGAATATTTTTGAAGGACAAATGTTAATTAAACCTTAGAATTAGACTGGAAATCCAGATCTGTCTACACAGCAAATTCTAGTTTGCTCTTATCTCAGCCTCTCTTCTATTAACAGAAGCAACAAATGTAGAGAAATATAGTACTATCAAGGATAAATATGCATTTTTCAATTTGACCACCCATCTTTTTTTTCCTAAAAAAAATCTCTGAGCAAGATCTAGGCAGAACGATTTCAGAAAACCTTTGTAATAGCCTTAACTCACTTGCTCTGGATTACAACACAGCTTTCAGTTGCTAGGTGCTGCAAATGCCTTTATTTAATGCTACAGAGAGACGTTCATCAGTGTTTCAGGGTACAGCTATTTCTGTCAATTGATTTACAAAATCCAACCCAGGGTACCACCAACAGATCTAATTTTAACAGTATTTCTTCAGTGCTTCAAGCCCAAGCACAGATTTCATTTTGAAAAGCCAAACATCTCACCTCTCTCAGAAAAGCAGAGGAATATGGGCTGCTTCAGAGACGTGAATTTTCAGCCCTCACAAATTTCCTACAAGACAGACATCTGACTTCCAACATCCCCAGCTTAAAGCAAGTTGGCAGGCTGGAAGTATCACATGTTACTTTTAACACACTACAGAGAATTCTTACTACGCTCTGTTGTGAGCGGATCTGCACACTGGGTGAATATATAGTACCACAGTGACAGCTGTGCCCTAAAAAAACTCCTCTGCGCTGGGTTCACAGTAAATACTACTGAGCAGGAGCTCTGGGAGGCAGTGTACAAAGAGCAGCTGCTGCACCACCTTGAGAACTGCACATGTTCCCAGCCAAGCCCCCTCAACTGCACTCCAAAGGGGAGAGACAGGGATCAGGCAGCATTTGAGTGGATGAGTGTTCAAATACTAACGAGAATGCTTGTATAAACAGATGGATGGATGCAGTTTTCCTACCCCCAAGGAACTCCTAATTCACAAGGCAGACAAAAATACATAGGAAGGCCTACACAAATGAGAAGCTGTTAGTATAGTGGCCTGCAGCATTAGCCAGGGCCTCTTCTTTTTCCAGCACTTGAGCTATGCCTGACTCCATCCTGACCTCAACCCCAAAATCAACAATTTATATTTTCTGCTTCTCATTTAAGAACAACATTTCAGAGAATCAGATATTCACTAGCACTAGAAATGTGCAAAAGCACAGGGAATGAATACCCTCTCCTCTTCAAGATCTCTGGAATAGAAGAAATAATTAAAAGAAAAGGTTCTTTTCCATAATCAGAAAATCAGAGATTATGTGTTCTTACAAGAAAAGGATTGGACAGAGACTAAGGAACACTGGAAAACACAATATGTTTCCTCTATAGAGAAAACAGCATTTAAATCTCCCTCCATTGTATTTATGCAAGTGGTTTTTTGCACAGAAGCTTCCAACAAACTTTCAGAGTCCTTCTAAGCTCTGTGGCTTTAAGCGCCTACGAAATTTCCTTGCTCTATACACAGGAGCATGACCTACTGAAAGGTGAGACACGCTTTGAAACCCCACTGCAGAACAGTTGCTGAATGTCCATATGAATCCAAGTAGTTATCTCTGGATCAAAGACATCTCTTCCTCTCCCACAGCAAGAAAGTTAATTGAGGAAATTTATATTACCGTTTCCTAAATGAGTCACTTTCCATCCCTGTCCCCAAAATAAACGTGTAACAGCTCCAAAGGGAAAATCATGTTTTTTCTTAGAAAACAGAAGTCAATTTTGGACAAGAAAAAACTGCAAAGAAAATGCATAAAACCCACTGGGATAAGTAATCAGGCAGAAATTGATCATTTCATTTGACACATTCCCAGAAGGCACAAAACATAAACCAGGAAAGAAACAGCCTAGGTAACCTATACCATAGAGCAAGCATCCTATGGCTTTTATACCTTTCTGTGTCAGACAGGAGAGCTGAGAAAGACCAATTAAATGTAAAGACAATACTGCAGGAAACCTGAAACTAAAGTCCCTGCACGTATCACTAACCAAACCTAAAGAAATTTCCATTTTGCAGCTACCATTTGCCTGAAAAATGTCTCATTGTTTTCAATTTACTATTGGACTTTAATGGGTTTTCTCCTCCTTTCTGTGGTGTTTCTTTTGTTGCTTTGGTTTGGTTTTTTTCTTTTTGTTTTTAGTAAGACACCAAGACCTGCCTTAAATGAACACTCATGGCATGTGCAAAATATGCCACTGACACCTTGAAGAGATTCCATTTATACTAAACAGAGCTACGCTGGCAAGCTGCAAAGACACTCTGAAGTGGCCTCTCAGGCTCTGCTTCATCTGTAGCGAGGAAGGGAGATTACAACACATGTGAGAACACCCAAAATAGCTCTAATCTACCTCTCTCGGGTACCAGGAATCACAATGCCACAGCAGCACAGAGATTTTGTGGGATGAACAGTTAAGCACTTACAACTCAGGACACCCTGTGCTGAAATCTGTACTCCAACAGCAGAAGGGCTAGGGGCACTCAAGCTCTCCAGCTTACCTCACTCTCAGGAGTGCTAAGCCAGGCTGGAATGATGCCACCTTGATTAACACCAAAAATTTCCTTTACACTTAACATCACTCACAAGGCTGCTTTTCATGCACAATATATAGTCTCTTCAAGGAAGAAGACAGACAGATAGCCCTTCCTGCCAAGCTAACTAGACTCAGGTAATGAAAATAAGCCAAATGTAAAAGAATTCAGCTGTGAAATTAAAGGAAGCATATAGGCAATGCTCAGGGAATTGCCCTAGGCAAGGCTTTGGGGGATGTTTTGAGAGGCAGTGTGACTACACCTGTTCCTATTTGGAAGATCATTTCATTCCCTGCCCCACCTCCACGTTGTCTGATGGAAAAATTTTCAATCCTTTGTTAAAAAATCAAAAAAAGAAACATTGTGGACTTTGCAGATCAGCTCATTAGAAGCATGAGTACTCTATGTTACACCAATTATACAGATGATAGTAAAAGAGTAGATGTGGCTTTTTAACAGGATGTGTTGGCGTAACTAGAAGGTTACGCAGCTCCTTACATCGTGTATGGTATGACTAATAGTAATATCTCTTCTCCCAATCTTTATCCAAATATAGCTGTTAGATCTCTTCAGTCTGTTCTCAGTTAGCATCACACACTGTGCCAAGGCAGCGTGTGCTGTGTATCTCACAGAAATTAAATGGAAGTAAAGAGGTGAGTCATATAATGAGAAATGTTGATTGTTTTGTTACCACAGGTTTTAAGAAACAAGTGACTGAGTTCTTATTTGGTATCAAGGAGTTTAATAACCTGAATGCAAATCAAAACCAAGAATATAACTGAGGTACTGATCCTTAGTATTCTGGCAGCCCCTATGTGTGAGCTGATCTGTCAGCTTCCACAGGAAAATCCCCTGCAGCAAATACACACACAGCTTCCAAGTGCCTGCACCATCAGAACTCCCAAGTTCCTTCAAAGGTTCCCCATCCTCTTCCCTGCTTCTCCTTTTCAAATTTGAATTCATTTTAAGGCGGTTGTATAAGGTGGGATGTTTCTTTGTGTTTCAAGCAGACAGATCTCAGTCATCAATATTGCCTCCTACATTTTCACAGCTATCAGCTTCTTGAATCCTACATTCTGTGCAGCTTTTTAACCTGCTCACAGAAACACAATTTGTCTTGTCTCCCCCTACAACCATTAGCAATAAACTGAGGGGTTTATGTATTTTGCTATTGGCCACTATGGTAAGATTTTCTTTTTTTCAAGTTCATTCTGCTTAATTTATCTCATTGTATTGTAACTAAGATTGTGATGCTTTATAACTTTGAAGGGCTTTTGATTGGTCCAGCAAAAATAAGGCCTGACTAAAAGGGCATTTGAGACAATACTGGGAGGTTTAATTTGGCAGTTAGTGCCTGCAGCCACTTCTGATATTAAGCAACTTAAAATAGCTTTGACTTTGAGCGAGTCCTGAGGTTCCAGCACAGATATGAGTGATGTGTAAGTGACTTGTCTGCTCCTGAACGTTTGTAAACTAGGGTACTTATTAAATGAATGCAAGCTTACATTTAATTGTTCTTTAAATGCATTTGTTTGAGTTCTCTTTGTTTCTGGCCACCAGAATACAAGGGCAGTCATTCTTCCTCTGTTCACTAAAATATGAGCTGCCAGTTTGACACAGCAAACAGCAGTCCTGTCTCTAGACCAGAAGTATTTAGTACTGAGCTCTGTGCTTTGCCTACAGAGGGTAGAACAGTATAGCACACACCAGCTGGCAGCTGGACGCAGGAAGATGAAATGTAACACACGTCCACAGTGACAGAGGTACTGAATCAGAACTAAATTTACAGGAACTGCACTTGGTATCATGCCCTTACTTTTGCATCTAAGGTTTTAGGAGGCCATGGTGCCCAACGTGAATCTGTTCCAAGTGGAGGACCCAGCATTAAGCTGCCAGCATATAGCATCAATGCCTCCTTAAACACCTTCTTTATCCCCAGGAGTAACTGTTCTGTACCTGGAGCATTCATCCAAGCTCTGTGAGAAAATAAACAAAAGCACAGGCTTCAAACTTCAGAGAGTGAAGAATTCTTTTTAAGATCAAAGTGAATAAAACAGAATAGAAGCAAAGTTCCCCTGAGAAAGTGCAATGCCAATTTCTTCTGTAATAGGCTGTATCACGCTTAGTGCATAACATGACATCCCGCCAGGCATCCCAGCAGGATCCCTGGAAATTTAAAGATGTAGCAAGTAAAATAAAATTTTAACACATTTAACAGGTACATAAACTTCTGGATGTTTCAGAAAGCTAGGACGTTGTAGAGATTGAGGATGTTTCTTTTACCTGTTAAAATGTAATGACTTAAAATTCATTTTCCTAGCTGTGTTCACATGAACACAGAGAGGCCACTTCCCTTGGGAAGCCACAGGAACCACATTTGCTTAACAGGAAGTAATCTGAACGTATTGATATAATCTCAAATCTAAAAATGAAATCTTGTTATGTTGAAAATTGTTATGTTAAAGTAACACAGCCTGAACTTTTCAAAAGGAAGGATCTTGTTTTTCTTCATTTTCAAAAAGGAAAGCATCTCTAAGGAGGAATGTGGCTATTGTTGAGAACAGGATTGACGTTTATTGATAGTATGATGATGCCAATGCTGGTTTTGGGCATTTTAACCCATTAAAGTATTGGGTTAAAATAGCAATCCCCAAAGATTTCCCACTGAAAGCTTGCTTAGTATAACAACACACACATACACACAATTTTATTTGATAAAGAACAAACCAGTGACATAGATGGTTTTAGAAGGTAAAAGCATCCCTCTAGGTGAATTTTACATCTATTAGCTTTATGATCCTGCCTTGCATAAATGCAGTATCTTCCCACACATTTTCCAGTGGCTTCAGTGCACAGAGCAGTATTAAGCTGACAAGTTTTCAAAATGTGATTTTCCGTGGGTTTTTTTGCAAATAGTGTTTTCCATAACTCTACAATAAGAAATTTTTATATGACTTTAGAAAGCCTTCCTGTTTACAGACAAAATAAAATAATAGAAATGAATTTTTGTAACATACTGGTAACTGTCTGTAGTTAAGGGCTATTTAAAACTCAAAATTAAAAAAAAAAAAGTCAAATTACTAAGCTGGAAGAAGTATCATTGAGAAAGATACAGTAATATTTGGTTCAACTACTAAAGCTTGTTTAATTTCTGGTCAAAAAGAAGTCAGATCAGCTGGCTGTGCCATGCTTGAAGGTAACCTAGACTGAGAGTCTTCTTTCTCCATAGAGTACTGCTTCATCAGCTCCCCTTCCCAGCCTGCACCATTTGCTAGGAGAATCTGAAGTAAACATCTTTTACAAAATATTACACAAAAGACAAAGACATTGTTATGAAAATTTACCGAAAGCCTTCATTAAACACAATTATTGTTTATGAGCCAACACATCCTGAAAAGTACAACTGAAAACACTGCTAAGTTAAGAAACTGCAACATCAAGGTGTACTGAAATAAGATTTTAACCGGAATATCCCATAAATTTCAGAAGCTGTAAGCAGATTTACAAGAAGGTTATTTAAGAAGAGCTTTAAGAAATTAAAGACCTCAGCTAGGTAATGGTGAATGACTCCTCATTTTAAGTGATCTTGAATTGGAAGATCCAAACAATGCCACTCACCTCCATTGCACCATGTCTCCTATTTTTATGCCCAAGTTTCAGACTGAAACTTGATTCAAAAATTTCCAACAACTAGAAGAAAAGCTGTTCTTGGGCAATTTTCATTTTAGAGAAAGGCAGGAGTCTGTCATCTCATAATTCCTAATTCAGCAGAATGTATAATTCGAGCAGCCTCAATTATCTCTGGATAAGGTACTGGGTTTTTATTTTTATTTTTTGCAGCCTTTTTTGTGCTGACACGTTTTGAACTCCTCAAGGAGTTACCCAGCACACGTGTGTGTGGAGGGGGATTCCAACATGCAAAGCCTACGATCATAACTGGCACTTGATAGAAGGTATTAAGGCAGGAAGAGAAGCCTGATCAGAGTTTCCTCTCCAGATGGCATCCTGCTATGGACAGCCCTTCCCCTTCTGTGCTGCTTGCCCTGCTGATTAACAGGTGAGGGTTAGAGAGCTTTCAGTCTCATTGGGAATGTTAAGACATATCCCATCTTAATACATTCTTCAATTTTATTTTGTGCCACATTCCAGAGGCTCCAATTGAAAACATCCATTGTTTTAATTACAGGGAGCAAAGTGGGCACCCATCAATTGTGAACGAACACTTTCTGCCAAACCAAAAGGCCCCTGCAAAAGCCAGCCTGCAGATCTGCCTGTGGTACTGATCTTGCTGGTCAGTGATACTCTTACCTCTTAACTTGGGGACCAACATTTCTGCCAATTCCTTTTTGGGTATTCTGCTTCTTTCCTGTTTTATCTCATCTAGATTTGGTGTTCACCACTTACTGGTGTAAGCAACAACAAGACAGGGCTCTATTTTTCTTCTGGAGCCTGTATGTTCAAGTGGAGTGTTTCAAGAAGGGCCTTGAAGATGCTGACTACGTCTGCTTCCCCAAATCTCACTCCTCTGTACACTCCTATTTCTTTAAGGTGATTACCTATACTTGGAAATATCAAATATTTCTACCAGTTTAGTAGCATGATCAATGCTTTAGGAACTTAGTGTGGGTATTCCAAAACGGGTTAAACATTCGTATCTAATAAATATTCTAAATATTCTAAAATAGATCCAAAAAATAAATAAATTCTTAGGTAACAAAAGTTAGGTGCATAAATTTTGTGAAAATCACCATTAGCCTGCTTGGGGTGCCTAACTAGGCTTTATAGAGAAGAATATGGTTCTGATACTTAGTTTAAGATACTCATTCATCCTCAATTCAGAGCACAGCTCCTTATGGATCATCAGGCTGTGTAATTTACGCAGAAGTAACAGAATTATTCTGCAGGGTGCCTCGCTTCCATTTCCAAGTTGTATTTTTGTCTTTAATTTCTTTAATAATAAGTGCAGGCATTTTTCTCTGCACTGCAAGCAGAGGCTGTAACAAGCTACATACCTAGTCACAATGAGTTTCTAAACTCTGCTTGTCCAAACTAGGAATTTTCCTCTCCTGTTCCAGAGTAAATACGCTAATTATGATAATCTGGTTGTGTATTTTGTTAAGGAATAAATGTTCACAGGACATCTATTTAAATCCATGGAAGGAATGCAATCAAGTTCAGAATTTGCCTTAACAGTATTTTCCTTGGCTGCATTAGACACTGACTTCTGCAATGGAGCATGTCAAAATAATTGGTTTGGAAGAGGCAGCAGGAAAATTGTCATTTGACCAAGAAAGAACTTCAGAAGGTCTAAGGTGGGATGCCTTTCTCTGTCCAGTTTGTCTTTTTCCCTTCATCTGGCACCAAACGAACTGCTGAACACTGAATTGTACAGATGAGAAAATATGACAGTTACTTTAACAGGGATTCCTGCTGCTAGTGAAACCATAATTTGCCTGATCCAAATGAGGAATGAAAAGAACACAGAAAAAAAGTTAACCCTCCACTTTGATCTCAGATGAGGACTTAGTTAAACTACAGGACAATGAGCTTCATCACTGTATTTTGCCATCAAGCAAACATCTGAATGACTAAATTAACGTGACATTTTGGACTGCATAAAGAAAAAATGTCTTTAAAGAAGATGGATGTATTCCCTAATACCAGCAACAAAATCTCAGATTCAGCCAGAATTATGACTGATGGAATGACGGAAGTTCTCTGTTCTAGGCAGTTACATTTACAGTGATATTTTTCAGAGCTGTACACCCACGTGGAAACCAAGTTTGTAGGCATTTTTCAGTTTTAATATGTTGTAAGAGTTTGATCTTGGCCACCCTCTCTAGTTTCATTTTTCATCTGTTTCCTTTTTTCTTATATCCTTCCTCCTCTCACAACATCTTGTTCAGTAATCTTGCTTAGTTTCATTAATCATGTTCGCAGAGAAAATATTTAAAAACTGTCAGTGCTGGAACTTTGATGTGATCAACATCAACGCTGTAACAACTGCAATGGCAGCAGAAAACATTTCTCCAAGTGAATATGCACCTATTTAACAGGAGGCTTTTACTTCAGATACCAGGAAGCGGAAATAAATGAAAATTAGGAATGCTTGGATGGTTATTGGACAGCTGGGGAGATTCCTGAGGCAGACAAAAGTGCCAAATGGAGTCGTATTAGTAATCTCTTTTTATCCTAGGATGGGTCTTCTATTTATAGAATTATACAGCCCTTGAAGAAACGATAAGATTGCATACGTAAATGATACAGGAGCAACATATGCATTTTACATTAAACTGCCTAATAAAATCCAAAGATGCTCCCAAACTTTTAGTAGACCTATTTGAAATAGTACCACATATTATGTCCATCTGGTTCTCTCAGCTGGTGACAGGTATCTTCTTCTGAATGGCCTTCCCCCCTGCATTTTTGTATAATTTTCAGGACTGAAAGAAATTCACCCTCTACCTTCTGCTTGTGCTTTTCATCTATCTCCTACATAAAATCCTCACAAAAGAACTCCTTAATTCCTGATCATACCAGTCAATCTTCTGGGTCATATCCAGTCTGGCAAGTAAAAGGAATTTCTATTTCACACAGTTGCATTAACCTCCTATTCTATATCTAGAAAGCAACTATTGCATGACATTATTCTTCAACAGCTATCCAAAGTAAGAACTAGAGAAAGACTCCTATTATTCTCTCTTACATTGAATTAAGACTGAACTAATTTCATGAGGAATGTCATGATGTTCATGACTGAACATTCACTACTAGAAATAGCATTTTAGCTGCAAAATTTTATCAAATTGGAGAGACTCACAAGGCTGCAGAGGAAAACATGAAGCATAAACAGTAGCTGATATCAGAGCTATATGCATCAACCACTCAGTGAAAACATAAAAGTAAGCCTAGATCCATCTAGCGGTCTTCTTTGATATGGGACACACCAGTAATTGGAGGAAATTCTCTGGTTTTAAACACTGAGGAATCAAAGGCTCTTCCACACATTTCAAGTGCCAAGCATAACGGGGCCCGGACCTTCCCTGGCTCTGTACGTCAGGGTAATACAAGCACGGAAAATAAAGAATCAGCATATTTCACAGTGACAAGACATCAAACAAGATTTTGGGCAAATGGCACTGGAGACTGGTATAAATGAATTATCCAGGCATTTAAATGAGTTCCTAATAAAAATACAAATAGGAAAAAGAAAAGAGAAGCTGAGACATAAGAAAAACAGAAAACTTATTTTACAAGTTTCTGGCTATGTCAGAGAAGAACAAGATATTCTCCCCTTCAAAACATCTAAAATCATCTCATCTGCTGCTCTGTGTGAATACCACAGACAAACAGAATTGATATGAAAGCATGGACTTCAAGCTCTATGCTACTTTGTCCTGCAGTCTAGGTAATAATTCCAGCATCTGTTGCAGCCTCTGTGAACAGATTTGCATTGATAGTGCAGAGGTAAAAGCTCCACAGACAATGAGGTGTTGGTCAAGTCTCTTTAAAGGCCCCTTATCCTTTTATATCATGCATGACCCTGTAAGAATGTGCAGTGCAATCATCCAGAGGAAAAAAAAGCACTAGGCTGTCAAGCTGAACTTTTGCTGGATGCAACTCAGATATGACACAAAGTCATGCCCATCTTATGTAAAAACTGATAAGAAGGCTGTGTGCTGTTTATGGTATATCAGTGTGTAATTACAAAGTCTTGTGTTTATATCAGTGGGTACATTGATAATCAACTCTCAGGAAAAAACAAAAGAAAACAAAAAAAAAAGCAGAATGGAGAACTGAAAGTGTGAATATCAGAAGCGGTTAAATCCTTCTAAAGAAGGAAGGACAAAGAACAGAACTGCTCTAAGATTAGCAGCTTTTGAAACAGCATCATTACAAGTACCTTCCCCAAGTAAGGTGGGAATCAAGCTGCTGTGAAAGTCAAGGAGTCTCATGCAGGAAATTAATTCCATTGTGCACATTCTTCCTCTGACCCCAGCGTATTTCATTTGCTTTGCAGAACCAGAGAACTTTTTCTGGCCTGCCAACACATTAGAAATAAAACTTCAGCAGAGCACAAATATTATGGTCCCAACTCCCCATTACTTTGCACAAATTTATTCTCTTCAGTGCAAATGCAAGTATTTCAGTTTCTCTGTTAATTGCTTTGCACTACAAATGCCTTCATAACTGCCTGGCAATGGTAAATCAGAGCGTTCTTTTTCACCTCAGGCAAGATATCAATGATTTTGTCTCAAATCACATTTGGAAAATATAACTTTAATTTACAATAAAGTTCTAAAAGCTCTTCTACTCCCTCTATAGTTTTATGTTCATGTGGATTTTATGAGTATGGAAGTAAAATTAAGGATGGCAGGCAGCCTGGCGCTCCTGTCCCAAAAAGCAACCTTCCTGCTTTTCGTATCAAAATCAGAACTTGTAAGTCCACCTCACCCTTCCATCTGGGAACCCTCTCTAATGGCTCTGGCTAGGGCCACAGCAAACACTTCACAAAGGAGACTCACATGTAACTTGCCATTTTGCAAAGTCAATGTGCAACACACGTTCCTCTTCATATCAGAGTCAGCTTCTGCTCCAGTGCAGTCACTCAAAGCACACCATCTTTGCAACTTTTGAATGACACATAAGCTTAAATCACAGAAATTAAAGTCTGAAGTTGCCTGTGCTGACAGAATGCAGACAACCAGCTCATGTTAGCAGCAGAAAGACAGAAGAATGGTCCACAGGGTCAAAAGGATCTATCTACACTTGTCTGTAGTTCAATTAAGCAACTCCTTGTGATGACAAACCTATGGAGCATAGAGATCCACCGAAAAAAAAAAAAAAAAAAATATATATATATATAATGGATGTAGGAGAGACTGGATTTCAGAGTGGTACACTTATCTCACTGGGAAGAAAGGATGATACAGAACCTTCTGAAGTAAACATGAATCAATACTAAGAAAATAACTTTTTTTCCTCTTAAAACCTTTCATTCCCTTTCTAGCTTTCTGTAATAAACAGAACAATCAACTGGGAAACATCATCCATGTGTTGATAGTGCACACCCTCAAATCCAGTCATAATATGTTAATATGCCAAAGAGCCTGATGGATCTGTCTGTTTTTGAACAAGCTATAGACACAGTATTTATCAGTGCATAGTGCACATATTTCCATAGTGGACAGCAATATTACAATATACCATTTTGTTAAGCCATCATCTGAACTAGGTTGGTATTGATAATGGAAAAAGTTTATTTTTAATATAAACTTGTAACTTAAGCTATGATAGTATTTTCAATATTTAGTAATACAGATTGATGTTGCTGAAGCCTGACTTACAAGTATTCAGTACAACAGCACTTAACAACATACTGACTGTCTTAAGCATTTTTTTAGAAGTGGAGTTTATTTGTCACAGAAATTGTTTTGCCTTGTTAAAAAGTACTCCTCTAGGTGGCCTGTGCTTTTCTATATGGCCCTGTTCACGAAAGGCACTAATCTGTATTATTACATGTACTAAATGCCAATTAATTCTCCCTTATGAGTTATGATAAATGATTATTTTAGGGTGGAGCTATACATTTTCCAAAGGGTCTTTATCACAGCTATGTTGACAGGACTTTAAGTATGGTGGTATGCTTAGTACTCCCCTGAAGTAGCTGAAGCATGTGCCACAGCAGGTGCCACGAGTAGAACATAGATCGGCTTTGACATTAAAACATAGGGTACAGAAAGAGTGCAGGGTTGTTTGATGGATTTATAAAAGCATATGTTGTGAATGGTTTGG
>QWTY01027834.1:0-25841 GCA_008033365.1 Pseudorectes ferrugineus
CTCTGGGCCTGGCCATCCAGCCAGGTTTTCACCCAGCAGAGAGCATACCTGTCCAAGCCATGGGCTACCAGCTTCCCCAGGAGAATGCTGTGGGAGGCAATGTCAAAAGCTCTACTGAGGTCATAGAACTGCAATATACTATAGTGTCTGGAAATTGCACCCTCTCATATGTTTACATGACCTTTGAAAAGCTTGATACTCCTAATGTATACTGTAATTATAAATATGAAAGTGTATCTTTAAAACTGAGGAGTAGTTGATTGGTTGGTGGGTTGTGAAAGGTGACAGAACAAAACTGTAACTGGTTCTTTTACTTTTTTGCAAGCTCAAAATACTAGATGTCTTATTTTGTTCTATTTACTGGGTTTTACTCCATATTTAAAATATAGCTTTCGGAGGATTAAAAGATTTTAATTTTTTAATGTAAAAACCCCCCACATTTTAATTATTTCAGCATTCATTAACAGCTGGCTGAAAATATAAGAACAAATAAAATATGAAAGATGTTGAGATTTAGACCCAAATTATAAACACAACTGAAAAAGACACATAGGATACTTCATGGCGTATCTAATGGCCCATCAATGTTTAAAACAAAGAAAAAAATTTGTGGTGTTTTTGAAATGTCTGAACATTACTTGTATATTACCCTTCTAGCCAATGAACCTGGCAGTGTGCAAGACCTACCTGTGGACTTGTCTTCCTAAAAGTGTCAGTTCCATGTATCACGTCCCTTATTATTCTCTCACTGAGATTACTGTACTCCTCTTCGGTGAGGTTACTATCCTCCAGCTGATGGTTGCAAACTGGGCATTGTCCACTGCAATGATAGTGAAACAAGAAAATAAAAGGAAAAAGGCTTTTAAATAAGAAAATCCTTAAATATTACTAACTTATCAAGTGTCTATATACAAGCACAATTCTTTACAAGAACCCCAACAGAGTACAATCATTAGCAAATCAGTTGTACTCTTTCTGTGATGCATCCAAAACCTACTAAAGTCACTAGAATTATTTTTATGTGATTTAGTGGGATCAGCACCAAAAATTTAATTCTAGTGACATCTGAAGATTTAGCAGTAAAACTCTGCAGGAGAGCACAGGGGAAAACAGAATATTTAATTCATCAGCATTTATTCAAGCCTTGAGAGATAGCAGTTCAATCCTCAGCATTACCACGAATTCCCACATCTCAAACATTTGAAAGTTTCCCTACTAGACAGGAAAGTTGTTATGGATACACAAAGCCCTGATCTCAATGTGGGAAGGTGATGCTGTTGCACTGGCCTGAACAGAACATATGAAACAGCTGTAGACATATTAGTTGAAGCTAGCAGGCACACCACAGAGCCTTGGTCTACCTATAAATCCATTCCAAACAAGAAAACAACAAGAAAATGCACCAGTGAAATGCTCCACTGTTGTGCCAATGACTGCTCCTAACAAAAAAAGCTAAGCTATATGTGCCTGGTTTATCAAGGTTTAGAATAACCAAACCTGCCACAAGTATAGGAATAACCCTGCCCAAAAGCATAAGGAAAAAAAAAGAAAAAAAAAAGAAAGCACGAAAAGGTAACATAAATCTGTTGTACGGTTGGAAAAGCAAATAGTGAGCAATACTGACTTATTTGTGTCACTTGTCTTTCACTACCAGACCTCCCCTTAATTCTAGGCTGTTTGCTCAGATCTCTCCAAGGTGGTCAGAGTGAACAGACTGAGAGCAGAATGTGACTAAGACAGAAATACTCTTTGCTCTGAAAGCCCTCAAGAATACCAAGTCACGCTGGCATATCTGTACAATGCCCAGTAACACCAGGGACTTTCTAATATCTGGCTGACTGCACCCAAACAGAAAGCAGCTTTACATTACTGTCTCCTGACAACTAATCACTACTTGTTTATTGCTAAAAAACTTCCATTCCTGCTCTGTAGCACAGGCTGAGTCTCACAGGGATCTAGAAATGCAGACTGCTGCAGATGAAAAAGCTCTGCAGCTACAGTCAACCAATGCCACCAATTGGTGTTCATTTCCCAGAGCCACGAACACTTCCATGAGGCACAGGTGTGTCAGGGACTGTGTGACTGCAGGCAGCACTGGCACAGTTTCCTTATCATTTACATCACCCACTTCTCAGTATTCTTTGTTTCCCTGTTGCATGGCCAGCAGCTATGGTAGCAACTGTAGTCTGTAAAACCCAAATCATACATTTTTTTGTCTCTGACACGTGCAAGAACTCTCCACTGATTAGTCCATGCATGTTTTTTAATACTAGAATATCAAAGAGATTGAAAATCCACCATAAAAGAAAAGATCACAGAATAGAACAATACGGGCTGTGAAAAACAGCCCTCAAACTCTTTAGTTTCCTTAAGAAGAGTGCTGGCATGTCACAGCAGATCCTGAAAAATTTTCCAGAACAGCACGAGTGAGGTTACACTACAGAGAACACTCAGATCCATGCCAGCCAAGAGGCACAACTGTATATCTCACCAACCTAGTGCTGCAAAACCTTACCAGCACTGGGAAAAGGCCACAGATGAAAAGTTTTATAACTCTCAAAAGAAAAATGGTCAACAAATTTCAACGTTTGTTTGTAGGGGGTTCAAGCTTCTGGCAATCACTGTTTCAAGAAACCAGGAGCTCAGTGCTGGAGGAAGAAGAAAATATCCTGCATATGAGCATCTTAGATATAACTGCCAGCATTTATACAAAATCAGAATAACCTATGAATAAGCCTATTAACTTGTCAAAGTCAGTTGAGGAAAAAATAGTTTTTAACCATGGATTTTTTAACTCAAGATGCATGTTTTAAGACATCAGTTATGCTGACTGCAGAGACGAGTCTAGCAACAATCAATGCATGAGTTTCAGAGATACATTAAGGGCTTTGTCCCTTATGATCAGGACCAAAAAGAAAAACCAAACCCACATAAAAACACCAACAAAACCAACGAACTCTTTTTTGTCTTATCTGTCAGCATCCATTGTATATTAACAAAACAAAACTCTTATATTCTTTTTATTTTCTTGAAACCATTTAAATTTTATTCAAATACTTATCCAAGTAAGCTACCTCAAACTTGTTTAGTTCAAAATAAAGTGTTCTTACAGTTCTAACAACATAACTACAGTGTAACTACTTTGTTCGGATTCTTAATCCATGATAAGATGCGAGGTGATCTAAGTCAGTTTAGCTCTCAAAGTCTTTAACTGTTTACAGACGGTAAGATAGAACACAGACTTAGCTCTTAGTCAGGACAATTGACTTTAGAATTCTGAAACTCTTAAAGGCTCGAAAAGGTTGTCTAAAATATGATTTATTATTATAACACAGTACAGTACCACACACATTCATACATAATAATAATCTATTTTATAGTAAACAATTCTTAAAAGAGTGAGTTATGCTGTTGTTTCAAGGGGTTCAAAAGCTGTGGGCTCTACATGAGCTTTTACTTGAGTATGTAATATAGAGTATTTTTATAAACCACCTAAAAACCCCATAATCCATTGGAGACATTCTCATAATTAATACATTTATAGCTGCCAAATTGCTACAAAAGCATAGAACAAGGTTTCAAATAGAATAACATTTAAAATAGCAGTTTACAGACATTAAGAAAACTGCACTGTAATAGAAACACACACCCAACCTATGCATGTGAAAACCTAAGAACCATTTTGTGTTCCCTGATAATCAGATAGGAAGGGAGAAACCTTCCATCTGTACAAATTAACTGCAGTGTGCAAGTAGTACCAGTTTTCAAGAAGACAACACTTTACACACCAAAGCTGCTCTGGTATATATCATGTTAAACAACAGTACTATAAAGCCAACCAAAAAGAAAGTCTTTAAATCCTAAACAGGAGACAAATAAGCCACACAGTAAAATGGCACCTCTTATATTCATATGTTATTTTGCTGTGTTTTTCCATCCTGGCTCTGCTTAGCATAACTCTTTTCCAAATGTGCATGTTGGGTCTTGTTTAATGTACAAGAATGAGTTGGAAACTGGAGTTTGTGAAACCATGTCACAACAAAGGTTCATATTCTCAAGGACTGAAATATTTTTGTATATGGAAAGCTATTTTTTTATATTTTTGAAAGAAGAGTTCAACATAGACTAATCAAGACAACACCTCACTTACAAATAAAATGTTGCATTTACCTGTCTTTAATGTTGGTCAGGTGTCCTCTCCAGTTCCCTCCCGGTATACTAATATGTACAGAGGGAAAGACAAATTAAAACATTATTTAACAATATCTGAATTACATGTCAGAATAATTATATTTTGGTCAATATTTAGAAATAAAAAACCAGTCATCTACCCTGCAAAGGAAATATGCAAAGATCCATATTAATTTAGTAACACCTGGAAATATTATATAAAGAACCGGCATTTAACAACATGAAAAGAACTAACATCATCAACCTCAGCAGGTTATGTTGTCCCCAAATTTTAAGAACCATACAAACAATGAGGGTGCACTGACAACTTTTAAGTTACTGCCCTACACATTCATAAACCACTCCAATAATGGTAGTGCATTCCCACTGCCACATTTTCCATTGAGGAAGACTAACTTGTAAAATGGCTCTGTAGCTCACATAAATCAAAGCCAACAGTTAAAAAAAAAAAATCACAGATGGGCTCACATACAACCTCAGGACAAATACGGAACGGGCTCAGGTGAACCCCATTGTGCATGCACAGTGTAACAAGTTGTAATTTGGAGTCTCACAAACACTACTCATGACAACAAACCGTGTGACCTGCTAAATACTGTGCTAAAACAAAGAGCCTCCTATTAAGATTGTATAGAATACCAGGATATGAACAAAGTCGATACATTTAATCTTCACTTTACCTAGTGGAATTTTCTGCCTCTTTCCTTTAAAGAAAGAAACTATCTAACTTTCAACTAGCTTACTACTTCTACACTCCAATAAACTACAGGAAAAGCCCTCATACACCTGTCAATATTCCTATACCACCCCAGAAAGAGATGAAGTCAGCTATTTTGAATTGCCATGACCCACCACGATTTCCTAATTTTTCTACCAAGGACTAATATTTAACAGGTAAAAGAAAAGGTGAGATCAGTAAAAATTTTAAACTTTCACAATAATTTTGAGCAAAAATAAAATGCAATTTTTCATGACAACATGCCTCTTGTGGAGAAGCAAAAATCAAAATGAGACGTTGAGGGTCTCAGAGCTGATAACTGGGATAATCTGAATCTCTCCTCCTCATGAACTGCACATTGCTATTGAAACGTTATTTACCTTTCAAACCACAGCTTTATACTCCGCATAAATGTTTTGTGAGGGTATATCTGGTTATCTCTCAAATATAATAGGATACCAAAGAGCTCTTTTTGTAACTCAGCATCTTTCATACCCCTGCTGAAGTCAAAAAATGATTGCAGGACATCCAAGGTTGGGACCACATCTTTAGCCAACATTTCATCGTACAGTTCAAAGGCGAGTTTCATTTCTTGGTGACGGCTGGCTGCTTTGATACAAGATTCATAGCATGTCCGTGAGGGAATCATAATCTTTTTCACTTCTTCCAAAAGAGTCAAGGCCATTCTCCATTGATCTGAGTTGCTCAGCCCCTTGATTAGAAGGTTGTAAGCCCCACTTTCTAAAATCTTAAATCTGACTTTCATTATATCATACACATCACAGATTTCTGAAACCTGTCTCTGCTGGACACACAGTGTCAGGTACTTGACCAACACATTATATGCAATGTCACCATTACGCTTTGCCAGGTCGGTCAGCAAGGACTTGGCCACATCAATGGGGCTGTTGCACCTGATCATACTGTTCAGCATCACCTCTTCAAATATTTCAGGTGATTGGAAATCTTCCCTTAGTTTGTTCCATTCCTCAGCCTGCAAAGGTTTTTCTGGAGGTTGTACATTACTAAACATATGCCTTGACTGAACACGACTCATTGACCACTTCTTTGCAGCTCCAACAGAGGAAGAAAACTGGAATTTCCCTTCAGGTATTTCTTTAGCCTCCTCATTCCATGCTTTTCCTTCTTCACAATCAATTTCAGATCTTTTCTTGGTAGGTGAGACATCAGTTTCTTTGGGGTCCACTGGTAATGCAGTGCTGGAAGATGTCATAAAACTGAAATAGTTAATTTTTTCCCTATTGGGGATGCTGAAAGAGGCAGCAAACAGTTGTCGGCATCTTGAAACAGACCAGAACATGCGACATTTCCATAGCAAAGCCTGAAAACCCTGCTGACTAGTTTGAGAAAAGAGTGCCATCACAAGACAAAATTATCTCACTATCAGCTCACTGTATCAGCTCACTGTATCAGCTCACTGTATCTGATGAAGTTATAAAATGAAAAATACAGTTTGCATGGGGATGTTTATTAACAAAAGCCCAAGGGCTGTCAATCTGTATAAGCTTCTGTTTCAAAATGCTTGTTCTTTGAGTCCTTTTTGTCTCTTATGGATAAAAAAAATGGTAAAATCTTTTTTCACAAACATTAATCTCTTAGACTGTGACGACAATCATCCAAAATGAGGGTATCCTTCTTTCTAGAGAAGATCTTTTGCGTATTATAATTCCTGTTTGTTGGTTACAGCAATGATGAGTACTGTCTATGTTGTACGCAGAAAGGCAATGCTGACGCAGCTACGCAAAAAGCACAGGGTTTTTCTTCCTGCCTTTGTCCAAGTCAAGTCAGGAGATTTCCTAAAAATAAAAACAACACCACGACATCATGACCTGCTCCGTGGTTTTCTGTGATATTTACATCTGCATGCTAGCAAACACGAAACTCAAGGTAACTCGACGATTTCAGGTGAGGATTCCCAATCCTGACCCTTCCGGCAGTCCCAGTACGGGGTTCCTACACTGCTTCCCTCAAATTTTTCACCTGGTGACAAACTCCCGTATAACTTGTTTCCCCAGTCCCAAATCCTTGGTAACGCCGCTGCCAAAGAGGCAGAGCAACACCGCGGGCGGTAATTACTGAAATCCCAGGTACATGTTAGGTTATCCAGGTAAATACCGGGAGGTCCGCAGGCTGGCCTGTCTCACAGGGAGACCCTGCAGGGCCCCACGTTCCTCACTCGGTGCCCCGCGGGCCCGGTCCGGCCGTACCGCAGAGCTCCCAGCCTTTGGGAAAGTCGCTCCCGCTCCCCCCTCTCTCCCTCTCCCTCATCCCTCCGGGAGATGCCCACCTGGCCCCGTGCGCGGCGGCCATGCGCGGCAGGCGCGTGCCCCACGGCAGCGCACGCCAGCTTCCCATTGGCCCGGAAGCGCGTGACGAGCCCGCGCCCGCGCGCGGAGCCAATCGCGTCTCGCCGGGCGCGGCGACACGTGATCCGCGCGCCCGGTAGGAAGGACGTGATTGCTCCGCCATGTCGGATGCGGGCAAGAAGCTCCGAAGGGCGGAGGCGCGGCGCGCAGGGCAGCGCGCATGCGCGGGGAGGCGGCCGGCGGCGGTCGCGTGCGGGGCTATGGACTGGGAGCGGAGGCTGCGGGCCCGCCTGGCTGCGCGCCGCGCGCGTGAGTGCTCCGGGATCGGGAGCGGGCGGGGGAAGCGCCCCGGGATGCCCGCAGCCACCGGCGGGGCGGGGGCAGGGCCGGCGGAGAGAGCGTCGGCCTCTCCGGTGCTGCCGTAGTTCGCCGTGTCCGGGCTGCCGCGGGCGCCGGGCGGGTCCCGCAGTCGCCCTCCTCAGAAACAAACTCCCATCTTTCAGGGGTCAGTGAGAGGGAGCGGTGCGGAGCTGTGGGGGCTGCGCTGCCCAGCACCTGCCCCTGCCGCAGCCTTGGCTGGGAGCGGTTTGTTCGCGGTGAGCGCAGCCAGAGCTGGCGCAGGTGCGCAGCCACGTCCCGGCACCGAGAGGCGGTCTGAGGCTGCGGCTCGCACCTCGCAGCGTCTCTGACAGTCCTGCCGCTGCTCTGTCAGACATCCCCGTGTAGCTGCTACCACTGCATACCTTGCAGTGAATCGCGTGTGTGCAGTCACTGAAAGAGGTACTCTGTGCATACTCAAAATACTTATGTGACGTACTCTTATGTAATTTATGTGATTGGTCTGTGCTCCACTCATTCCCCCCTAATATCTGCGTTACTAAACAGCACAACCGGATAAGCCTTAGTATTAACTCTATTTTTCGAGCCCCTCGTTACGTTAGGACTCTGTTTGGAGTACAATGTGAACATTCTTTCTGTGTCAATCAGCCAGAAAGAGTGACCAAGAGCTAAAGGATGAAGAAATGGAATTGTTCACAAAATATTACATGGAATGGAAAGGAGGGAAAAAAAGTGACAGTATATCATATGCAAACATACCACGATTTTACTACAGGGTAAGTGAAGTATCCAGATAAACTTTTAACAAGAGGCTATTCTATGTTATAAAGAAAGTTGTGGTCACTCATAGGGACCCTGCAGCTTCAGAAGCTAAAGTAGAATGAAATCTGAGTGATGTGGTTTGCTTAGTGTAATTTTTTATTTTCTACAATTGTGAATTTCATCAGTTTTAAATAATTAGTAAGAACCTTATCAAAGGCCGTGAAATGGTT
The DNA here is from genome assembly GCA_008033365.1 of Pseudorectes ferrugineus. Taxonomy (NCBI): domain Eukaryota; kingdom Metazoa; phylum Chordata; class Aves; order Passeriformes; genus Pseudorectes; species Pseudorectes ferrugineus. Next base: position 8,568 of record QWTY01027834.1, read on the forward strand.
TGCTAATCAGGCTGCTTGGTAAAGATAGGAAGTTCTCTTTCTCTTTCAGAGGCACTTAATGTTCTAACTAAATTCTGACATACCGGTGTTACACATATATATCTTCTGGTTCCTGTTTAGACACGGTGGGATGCTGCCTCATGAAATTGGTGGGTCATTGGTTCTGCAGACTAAAGATAAATCTGTTGCTTGCATCATCCAGCAGAAATGCTTGGTCCAGCAACCTAACTGTGAGATGAATCAGATTGTGATGGGAGCACATGTTGACATCTTGATACTGCTGGCACTCATCAGCATGGCCACTCAGCTTTTGTCAAAGCTCTCATGGTCATGTATTCCTTAGGATCTCACGTTTCTGCCAATTAAGTTCTCGAGTACCTGTGTTGTAGTTGATGGATACGTGTGCAACTCTCCAAGTTCTGGTGGTACTGTACAGTTTGGCACGTAAATATTGGCAGAACTTGCACACTAGGTGTTCTTTCATCTTATTTGTTGGCCAAAACAAGTGTAGTGGACATTCACACTTTTTAGAGTCAGGCCTACCACAAAATAGAATGTGCTGCTCTCTCCCGAGTAAAACACAACAGTAAATGTCTTTTATGTGTGAGCCCTCATATCTAGCATGGAAAAGTGCTTACTCGATGGGTTATCAGGTATGAGGTACTTCTCTGTCTCTCGTGTTAAAGATGTCCTGCTTTAAATAAATACTTCATTATTGAAATGGTTTGAGACAGTATGCAAGTGATATCCCTTGTAGCAGAAGCAAGTCTGGTAGACTGGCTATTTTCTGTCACGTAAACAACTTCAATCAGAGCATATGACTCAAGACTACCTAAGACTACTTGCTATATGTGTAGTTTTCTGCACCACTGTGCAGAAAATTAAAATGATACAATATTTCCAGCTGCCAGCTGAAGATGAAGTCTTGCTTCAGAAATTAAGAGAAGAATCTAGAGCTGTCTTTCTGCAAAGAAAAAGTAGAGAACTGTTGGATAATGAAGAGCTGCAGGTAGGAAAATAATTTCTGTAAGTCTTGTAATGGATTCTGAATGGATTTAGATTACCTCCTGTCAGAGTTTGATTATCTCCTGTCTGCCCACAGAATCTTGTGGTAAGATGCTTTGTATTTGGGCACACAGTACTAGGTAAAGCTGAAGTGCTGCTTAGCCTTGGGCTGATAATGCCAGTGTGAAGCTTCCTCGTTATGTATGTGAGGACTACATTGATGGCTTCTGGTTTTCCAGCATGTTGCAACGATTTCCCTGGTGGGCCCAGACGATGAAATCAGTTCTTTTTATGTCTCACTGAGAGACACTCCAAAGATGGTTGATTTTATTGCACTGCAAAGACAAAAGGGGTGTGACCCTAGAAATCCACGAGTGTGTGTGTGTGTTTAACAGCATTTAAGGCGGTGGAAGTAGCGCATACTCACTTTTCTGGCTGAACTGAGTGTGTGTACTGATTAACTGAGAAAACCTTGCATCAAGCCCACATTTTTGCTGAGTTTCTTAAAACACTATATCTTAAGTACATTGACATCTCTAAAGAGATATCTTCTTAACCAAATATAAATACCTTTTAAGAATCTATGGTTTCTACTGGACAAACATCAGACATCACCAATGATTGGGGAAGAAGCAATGATCAATTATGAGAACTTCTTGAAAGTTGGTGAAAAAGCTGGACCAAAATGCAAGTAAGGCTTTCTTCTCTTGTATGTGCTCATTTTGACTAAACCTAAGTGCTGCTGTAACTTTCAGTTGCTAAAATAGATGGGAACAGTTTAATGGTGAGAAAAAATCATATCCATGTAGTTACTGATGAACTGGTTGCTTGACATCCTTGCAAAGGTATCTGCATCTCTGAGGTAACTTTTAATAGAGGTGTGTAAAAGAATGGTAGTGCATCCTTTTGAAGAAGAAATTTTTATCAGCATTAGCATTTTTATGATGTTAGTGGTCAGCAAACAGCACATTATATATTTGAACTGGAAATCATGTCTCCGGTGATATTGCCCAACCTTCCCTAATATCTTCTGATGCACAATTTCCTACCAGATGTTCCGTGCACAGCATGCAGTGAATGGTCCTTCTTTGTGCTCCTGTTGGAAATGGCTGTTGTGCACATGGCTTTGTGATTGAGTTTTGGGCAGAAGCAGATTATTTATCAGTACTGGCCGTTTCTTTTATGAGCATATTGTTGTAGAAGATTGGAAGCTACCAAACATATTGTGCTAAAGAGAAATTAAATTGAATAAAAGCTCTTAAAAGTTCTACATCAATGAAGAGTCTCATGAGCAAAAAAGTAGCTGCTTTTTATTGAGTGTACTGTTGCTACTTGGTAGGATCCCACTTGATGAGTGTAATGTAGCATATTAACACGTTGTGTGTTAAAACATTATTTTACAGGATCTGTAAATTTCAGATACTGTAACTGGATCTGTCAGTGCAGTGTAATCAGATGCATACAAGTAGCTTTGTGTTTATGTTTTACAGACAATTCTTTACAGCGAAGATCTTTGCTAAATTACTCCATAATGATCCTTACGGGAGAATATCTATCATGCAGTTTTTCAATTATGTCATGCGAAAAGGTTAGTGGATGCTTCTTCTGCTTAGAGAGAAGTTGTTTCATTTTAAGGCTATTTTCAGCTTTATTAGTTACTTGATGTTCCGTTCAACAGGAGTGAGATCTGCCCTTAACTGCAAATGCTGTTTTTCTTGAGGCTTGGAATTTTTTTCTGGTTACTAGAAGGTGGGAGTCCACCATACCTCTAAAATCCACCTCTCCCTGGCCACAGATACCCTTGATCTGTTTGTTATATGTATTGTCGTTCTGATTTCCTTTATTCAGGCAATGTTGTGAAGTGCAAAACAATAAAGTTCCATGGCAGGTGTGATCTTAACCACTGTGATCAGGCAGATAGCTTTCTTTGCTGTTTGTCCTTCTACAGAGTGGTGTTGTCTATGTTTTCTAACTGTTTATCAAATATGTCAGTACGTTTCTGTGCTTGTCACTGTAGCCTTACCATATTTTCAGCTATTTTTTATTATAAATAGCCACTTGGGCTGAAAAATGCCTTTTTTTTTTTTAAATCTGTATTAGATGTTGTTTAAAACACTAGGCTGGCTAGCAGAAAGGAAGATTGTCTTATTATCTTTTGCCCTGGCAACTGTGTTCTTAGATCTGCTAGAGCCTTCAGGAGAGGAGAACGGCCCCTTTCTCTGAGCAGCTCAGCCTGCTTAACTTAAAATCTTGTGGTGCAAGGGATGAGAAATGTGTTGAGCAGGAAACGTGATATGCAGGTGTGCACAGTATGCAAGAAATGAGTCATAGACCCATTTCCAACAACAAACCCAAAAGCTGCAGGATAGGAGACTTGTGGCAAAGTCTGTTAAAATTGTGTGCGTTTCAAAAAGGCCCAACCAGATGGACACAACAGAGGTTCTTTCAGAGCTTTGTTTCACCCAGAAGTTTTAAGTCTTGTGTATTTAGGATGATGCCTTTTTTCTAAGCAAACAAATAAAATATAATAAAAAATAAAGCCGCCTGCACGAAATCATTTCACGTGTGATGCATTTACCTTTAAACTTTAGCCAACAAAGAAACAGCCTCACTGTAAAACCTCTGCCATCTGAGTGACACTTACTCCACCATGAGAAACACTTACCTGGAAGAGTGAATGTTATGAAGGACAGCTCATATTGCATAAGAGGAACTTTTGAACTGTTTCTTCATAAAATGGGAGTTAAATTTAATGTTGAGTATGTGAATAATAGTTTTTATGTCTAATCTATACTCCATCACTGTTACAGTGCTTTAACAATGGCCTCAAGCACGTTGTGCTGTAGATTGTCCAGTTAATGTGCCTTCTCATTACAAAAATAGATGCTTGTGCAATTCTAATTCTCCCCTTGTAGCTCAGAAGTGAGGGCAGGACCTTTGGCTGTAGCTGCAGTGTCTGGTGCTATACAAGGGGTTGTAGCAATCTATGTGTATATGACTTTGTACAGCTGTTTAATGCAGTGAAAATGCACTGCTGCACATTTCTAAGTCAGTGAGAGAGAACGAATCCATATGATTCTGTATAGCCAACTCTGTGTGCTTGCAGCCTGGAAAGCCTGGGCTGCATCAAAAGAAGCATGGCCAGCAGGTCAAGGGAGATGATTCTCCCCTTCTGCTCTGAGACCTCACCTGGAGTCAGCACAGGAAAGATGTGAGCCTCTCCTATGACCACAGGCAGAGAGAGTTGGGGTTGTCCAGCCTGGGGAAGAGAAGGCTCTGGGGGGGGCCCTCATTGTGAACTTTCAGTACTTAAAAGGAGCATATAAATGGAGGGAGAGCGACTTCTTGCCCAGGCAGATGGTGATAGGACAAGGGGAAACAGTTTTATATTAAAGAGGAGACATTTAGAGTAGATGTTAGGAAGAAATACTTTACTCAGAGGGTGGTGAGGCACTGGAACAGGTTGTCCAGAGAGGTTGTGGATGCACCATCCCTGGAAGTGTTCAAGGCCAGGTTGGATGGGGCTTTGAGCAAACTGATCTAGTGGGTGCCATCCCTGCCTATAGTGAGGGGAGGTTGGAAGTACGTGATCTTTAAGGTTGCTTCTAATCCTAGCCATTCTATGATTCTGTGATACACCAAATAAAATGTGGTATCTGCTCAGCCATTTTTCACATCTAGTTATTATAAGGCAGTCTTGGCAATGGTGTGTATTTATATTACAAATAGTATATATTTATAAAGTGTATATTTGTAGTATATTGCCAGTGATTCTTACAAATTTAGAGACTGAAACTGTTTCTAAGCAGTACATGACATGGCTTTGCTTAAAGCTCAGAAAAATGGGAAGAGGCACTTAAAATCCAACTGTGCCTTGCGGCCTCTAGAATAACTTCAAATTTTGGCAAGAACTCAAAAGCCCCATAGGTTTCTTGCATTGTAATTCTGTGTTCTGTTTCACAGTATGGCTTCATCAGACAAGAATAGGTCTCAGTTTATATGACGTGGCAGGACAAGGCTACCTCAGAGAATCAGTAAGTAAATTCTTGATTAACGTAACGTCTCTCTTTAATCAAATGACAGAGCATCAGAAAGATCCCAATATTTTTCTAGTCTTGTCTTGTAAAAGCTTATATCATAACATAGATTCGGGGTGGGCACATTTGTTTGGATAAATTGCAATTCATGTATTCAAGAGATTTGGTGGCGAGAGTGGTGCTAACCTTCCAAATTTATGGGTAATTTTCTGAAAAAGGGATTGTATCTACAAAGATTTCATGTCATTAGCACTCTACTAGATTTAGTAGGATATGGTAAAAATCACAAATTATTCTTCAGTGAATTACTTTCCTGTTCTAACAGGACATAATATTATAAAATAAATAAAAACGTCCTAGTTACCGCTCAACTTAAAGAAAAAAGATTTATTAAAGAATATTCAGCAGTTGGGATAATCCAATCAGGAGTTATGCATTGATATTTGAAAAAGATAACGTTAAATGCATTTATATTTACATATAAATATCATGTACTTTGTTAAATCCTGCTTTATTAGTAGATTGTTTGAGCCCTAGAATCATGTGTGCATGTATATGATCTGGGATTTCTTGCACAGAGACAGAAGCTTTTTTACCTGCTTTCATGCTCTTTTCTTCATTGTTTCAGGACTGTTTATTTTTAATAAAATACACTTGAAAACCAGGGAGGAATATAGCAAAGATGTAATAATAGTGGTGTTTAATGCTTGTTTTCTTTTCTTTCTTAATTCTGCAGGATTTAGAAAACTATATTTTGGAACTCATCCCTACTTTGCCACAACTGGACGGCTTAGAAAAATCTTTTTACTCCTTCTATGTCTGCACAGCAGTTAGAAAGTTCTTCTTCTTTCTGGATCCTCTCAGAACAGGCAGGTCTCTTAAAATGTTCCCACTGAAGCTACTTGTGTTTTCAAAGTAATGTGTAGTTGTCCTTGTAGGCTTTTGTTCAGCATTGAAGATTCATCTCCACTGAAGACCACAGCTCTTTATTGTGGGTCTAATAATCTACTTTTACAGCTAATGAATTTCTGTGAGATACCCATCAGTTGAGGTACTATAGATTTATCTCGTAGAAACTGGCAAATAAGATATTGTTTCATCATAATGAGCCATTAGCAGTAGCTAATTTTGTAAGTGTTTGGGGGGAATAGAAAACACAGCAACCAACAACACAACTGCTTGTCAGAACACCCGCAGAGCTGTGGAAATGCTCAGGAATGGTTACAGTGATGTGCTCTTCCTGGGATTAAATCTGCGTGCACCATGTCGTCCCACTAGAAAAGGCCTGCAGTTAGGGCTGGTAATCCTTGTTACAGGTGTAGCTCCCTCGTATGCCCTCGATTTAAATCACAAACTGCATGTGTTTTCAAGGTCCAGCTGTGCCCCTTGTAAAGGTCAGAATTGTGTGGGCAGCAGCCTCTGACAGAGGTAATTACAAACATGTGGAGAGGGTGTGTGGAAGTTACAATGCCATTATTTTGCACAGCTGTGAGCACAGTGTCTGTGCACCAGTCAGAGCTGCACCAGCAGAAGTGCATTCTGCTACCTTAGCTTTGTGTCACATCTCTAGTTTTGAAGATTTAAGAATATCATGTCTCTTAGGAGACTATTATTTCATCAAATGTTTTAAGCGTGCTTTCTTTGCATTTTTTATTTTATATTTTAAGTTAATGTTGAACACTCACATTTATTTTAAGCTAGCTTTCTGGCTTTTAAGGCTTCAGGATAACTCCTGCCAATATCAGGCTAGTTTTGTCCAGTCATTTTAGAAGGTATTTTATTTTGTCTCTGAAATTAGAGCCTTATCCTTGATGTTAGAAGTGGGTTTTGTTTAGCCTTGGTTTTTTAAAAAGGCTTTTTTTTCTGCTCCGAATACTTCTTCCTTAAGTAGAACCACCTAAATGAGAATAGTCAAATGGATATGTTGGCTGAGCAACTGTTAAAATATATTTTCCTTTTCTTGCTGCAGGGAAGATAAAGATACAGGATATTTTAGCTTGCAGCTTCCTGGATGATTTACTGGAGGTAAAGGTCTCTAACATATAACTGTTGTATTTTAATTTACTCTTTCTGAATTCTAACTTTATGTTTCACTTAGTTAAGGGATGAAGAACTTTCTAAAGAAAGTCAGGAAACAAATTGGTTTTCTGCTCCTTCTGCATTAAGAGTTTATGGTAGGTTCCTTTATATGTCAACACTTTTCTTCTCCTCTTTCTTGTATGACTTAGTCACATTATTACTGCTATTTTTCCTCTGCTTTTGTCAAATCCTCTTAAATCCTGTTAAATCCTCCTGCTAACTCGTCTTTTCAAATCCTGTATCCACCCTTTCAGTGTATCTTCCTGACTTTCTTTATAGTTTCAGTTCTCCACTGTTGCTCTTTATCATGGTTTTATAATCTGTGACCTTGTTGCACAAGGTACAAGATTCCTCTGTAACCTTCTCTTCTGGCTCTGTTCATGCCTTTGCATCATCTTTATCTCTTCTTTCATGCTTACAGCATATTTGTGTAAAATAATATGCTCTTAGCCTTCTGCTCCTCTCAGTATCCACAGCTATTGACTTAGATTAGATCTACTAACACCTCATTATGGGAATTCCACTTCCTCTCCCTCCATGTTCTGTGCTTATTTCTGATGCTTTATGAATATTATTGTGGATCTAGCATATTCCCACTTAACTGTGTTAATTTTATTCCGGAAATCAGAAAATTTAGCATTTCAATGTTTATTTTTCTCTGTTGAAACAGTTATTTTCTGATAGAGGTATATTATGGTTTGCTTTTTTTATCTTCTCCCTAGGTCAATACTTAAACCTTGATAAAGATCACAATGGCATGCTCAGCAAAGAAGAACTGTCCCGATATGGAACAGGGACTCTGACCAACATATTTTTGGATCGTGTCTTTCAGGAATGCTTAACTTATGATGGTGAAATGGTAATCACATATTTTCACTTTGTCCACAGCATAAAAGCTTTGGCTTACTGCATTGAGAAATGTCTAATAATCAGTATCTTTAAAACAAAGAGTAGCTTGAGGTAAAGTAACTTTCTTTATCATTGTGCACACAAATGACCATGCAACATATTAGAAAGTTATTTTTTTTAAGAGCAAGGTGATTGCAGTGTGGCTTAAAAATAAATTGCTTGTTTGAAAAAGCAGAGGTGGTACAGAATCCAGACAAGCTAGGATAAGGCCACTTGTAGATTCAATTACAAAAGTGCATGTTGAAAAAATGTATAGATGCAGCAGTACGTTTTAGTTAAATGTAATGCTTTAAAGAGAACCAAAGACAAGTGGCACACTTGAGATTAGTGCAAGTTAGCTAAGCTGTCTACTTCTTGATGAAGACAACTTTCCATAGCTGTGAAAAATGAGAAGTCTAACTAATTTAGAGTTAAAGTAATAACTTATATCTATATTTTTTGGAAGGTTTACTTAATGTTCAGCCGCTATTCTTGTCTGCATTCAGATGACTGGAGTGTACAGTGATAAGTTACAAATTCACTATACAGCCCTTTTGCCACCTTAGCAGTTTTTTTGTTAGAATCACATAATCATTGAGGTCATGAGAGATCCTCTTAGTTGTCCTGTTCTGGCCTTGCAACAGTAGGTTCATCTCTCTTGTGTGGGGGACACCAGAGCAGGACCCAGTGCCTGGATGTAGTGTAAGCAGTGCTGAGTAGAGAAGGATCACTCACCTTCCTCAGCTTGCCGGCAAAGCATTTCCTGATGCAGCTGAGGGTGCTGTCAGCAGCCTTTGCTGCAAGGGCCTGTTGCAAAGCTGCTTTCTGACTGGTCAGCCCCCAACTCTGCATGTACATGGGGTTATTCCTCCCCAGATGCAGGATTTTGCATTCCCTCTGTTCAGCTTGATGAGGCCCCTGTTAGCCCATTTTTCCAGGCTGTCAAGCTCCCTCTGAATGACAGCACAGCTCTCAGGTGTTACAGGTAAACAGGGTTATTATACACACAGGGCTGTAGGATTTCTGTCCTTGTCACAACTGTATCTTGATTGGGAAACCAAGAATCAATATTAATGAAAAAGAAAAGTGTGATACTTATTTGTAATGTTAACTAATGTTTCTAGCACATAATTTGCCAAACCAGTGACTCTGGTCTAAGGATTGTATACTTAATTGGCCATAGAGTTCACTATTTGGTAACAGTAGGCTTACTGCCACTAGACATTTAATTTGTGGTAATGAAAACATTTTATATGTTTTTTCTTCACTAGTTGGGTATGTTCAGCAGTTTAAAGATACATTAAACATTGTTTAAAAGCATATATATGGCATGTTTAATTTGGATTTATGCTTGGAATGCTATTTGGCCTCTAAAATGGCAGGATTTCCCATTATCAGCAGTCATTAAAAAGTAACTTTTCTGTGCACATTAGTGGTAGCAGGCATTTTCTATTTCATGTTGTCTTTTTCAGAAAATAGACTGATCCCCTACAATGAAATAGCTGCCAATTATAGAGTTCCTGCTTGCAAAATCAATTTAGAGAGAAGATTGTAATAAACATGATTGTATCTCCTTCTAGGACTATAAAACCTACCTGGACTTTGTGCTTGCATTAGAAAACAGAAAGGAGCCTGCAGCGCTGCAATATATTTTCAAACTGCTTGATATAGAGAACAAAGGACACCTGAATGTCTTTTCCCTTAATTATTTCTTTAGGGTAAGTCTCTTTATACAAGCAGGCCATTTTCTGTGTTTATAGTGTTATAGCCTATGTGCTTCTGCATGCAGATCTGCAGGAAATCACTTTAAATTACCAATAGCCACAGGCAGGCTAGTAACGACTTCTAAGAAGATTTAAAATATTTTTTTTTAAAATGACAAAAATTGGAGAGATTTCAAAAGGTATTTTCAGTAGTTTATCTGCAGTTCAAATTAACTGTTTTGATTTTGTTTAGGAAAAATATTTTCTATTGATACGGGGTTTTTTTTAATGTAAATTGTCCTAAAATTGTGTGATGATTACCTATTAAAATTTTTTATGATGGTTCTAATTGATTATTGCCCATGGTTTTAATTTCAACTGTAATCCTAAAATTCAGTAAAAGAAATGGAGATAATGAAATTTATTGATAGGCCTGTCTGTACAGCTGTGGGATTTTTCATTCGGTGCTTTGCTTGCAAAAAGCTTCTTGCATTTTTCATAGTCTGTATTTTTACCTGTGGCTTCCAAAATAGATTTAAACTAAGCTTAATTTTTTTTTAGTTGCTGTTAATATTAACTTAAGATCATAAAATCTTCCTCCAAACTGTGGTTTGTGTGTGATGGGGTTTTTATTGTTTTGGGTTTTTTTCCTTCTGACTGGTGGTGATTTTGGTTTGGAGAGGGGGCAGGTGTTTTGTTGTTTCATCTTGTTTTTCTAATAGATACCTGAGATATCTTGGAAGGGGAAGTGCTATGCAGTAAAAGCACATTTTTGCTGTGGATGGTTTCAGCTGAGTTATGAGCTTGATGCTTTATTGATGTACAGGATCCCCTCAGTGATATCTGTTCAGACACAGGGACGAGCACTCCAAGTTTCTTTATGTGGATCTTTGTATTGTAACTGTAAAAATAGATAATGTCATTGTACTTAGCTGTATGCTTAAAGGATGAGGAACAAGGTACATACTTCATTATCAGTAAAGCATTCAGGCCTGCTCAAGGCATAATCTTATATATCCACCTTATTTCTGTATTGTAACAAGTCTCCTTTAGGACATGGGATGTTCTAAGTTTTCCTTGAAATCAGAACAGTTCCTCTTGACTCTGAATGATTGCTTTTCGGCTAGCATTAAGTGTGAATAGGTCTGCACCTACCGAGGCTGTGCTGGCAGAGCTGTGCTGACAAGGCTGTGCAGCTTATGCTAGTGAAAGTGTTTTGTTCATACTTGTTACTTGCAGATGTAGGTTTGGTGATGCAGGTGTTTAAATAGTACCACATTAAAAGAATTTATTTGTCTTTCTGCTGACTGGTCATTTCCTTCTCTCTTTCCCTAGCCTATGTTTCATACCGTGTCAGAAAATGTAACCTTACAGTTCGAGTGTATTAATATCTTAAGTTCTGAGTGTTGAGGGATAATATTCAACTTGCTCAAACGCTGGTCATAATGAAAGTGAGATTCCTGTCATACTAATGAACTGTGAACCTAGAGATGTATATGATTGATAATGCCGTAACTCACCCCTGCCTCACCTGTGGAAGAAAAGTGATTGCAAGCTGTACCATGAATGCTTTGTTAGAGGGCAATACAGCTTAAGATGCAGAAACATTAAAAAACTTTCATACAGTGTCAGTATAATACTGCACTAACCATTCCTAACTTCTCTTTTTTCTAGGCTATTCAGGAACAAATGAAAATTCATGGACAAGAACCAGTTTCTTTTCAGGATGTCAAGGTTAGCTTTACCAAATGGAATACTATGTAAAATCTTTGAATAAGCATTTCATAATTTAATTATGTTACGTCATAATTTGTAGGTTGCTGTATATTTACTTGCAGAGTAGTAGAAATGAGCGGACTTGTCCTACTCATAGGTTTGAAAATGCCTTTCTGGTCAGCGGTTGCTCTGTAAAATAACTGATACGTCCTAATAGTTTCCTTAATAACAGACAAATTACCTGTTAAATACATGTTGCTGTTTCTTACACCTGAAGGTACTTGCTAAGTCCATTTTACAGTTCTGAGGATCATTCCTTGGGGGATGGGGGGCCGGTTGGTGACTTAAAAAACAGCCTATAAAACTGATTACTGCCTACTTTATATTTAGCAGTTTTAGTATTAAAAAAAAAAGTACAAGAGTTTCTACAAAACTTAGCTCATACAAGTGAACTGAGTTTCATTTTGCCACTTTGAGGCTGAAGCCTCCCCAGAAAAGCAAATTCTTACTTGAGATGTGGGAGCTGAGAACACGGCTCCTTACTGTAGCCAATCAGTCAGTGTGCTTTGTATCTTAAATGCTTTGGGGCTTAACAGCTGCTTTTTGTAAATTGGTGTGGGTGGCACTAGTTAGCCAGAGATCATTCTGTATATGGTATGAAATAGCCATTATTCTGCTCATTAATGTGTGGGGGCTTTTCTCCCAATTTTGACTTGTCTTTCATAGGATGAAATCTTTGATATGGTGAAGCCTAAGGACCCTTACAAAATCTCCCTTCAAGACTTGATCAATAGCAGTCAAGGAGACACTGTTACCAGCATTCTCATTGATCTGAATGGGTTCTGGACATACGAGAACAGAGAGGTCCTTGTGGCGAGCGATAATGACAACACTGCTGATGTTGATGATACGTGACTTCGAATGGGAGCAGACTGTATCCATAGAGAGATCTCCATTTATGGGCCAACTGTTGGAAGCTGGAAATGTTCATTATCTGAATCAATTCCTCTTCCATTTTACTTCTCTCCCTTCCTCCTTTGCCCCCACATATGGTATAAAATGTGGTACATAGAATCACAGAACTAATTTCTGTAACCAAAAAAGCAAGTGTTGTTTAAGAGGCAAAGATTACCTGTTTTTTTAATAAATATTTTTGGACTTTTTCATGTGTACCAAGCCCTATTCTTACTTAAATACCTTATTCTAAGTGTGAATTTACCCTGAAAGTAAGAATGTGGTTGTTGGTATCTTCAGCACTGGCCTATATCCACTCAGCCATCCCAAGCCTCCCACTCCATTCTGTATGGCTCCCTCTAATGACAGCACTGTTGAGCATTCTGTTGTGAAGGCAGAAGTTTTCAGTAAGAAGAATTTAGGCCTTTCTCTTCTATGCATGACCAGCTTTGAGTGTGTAACAGGAAGGGTAAGTAAATTATTGAACTAACCAAATAGTTACCTATTTTTTAAGAGGTTCATTAACAGAAATAAAACTGCACTAGCTTTAGATCTAGTTAAAACTAATCCAAATACCTGTATAAAGGCTTTCAACAAGTTAACCTCCTGTGCAAGTATTTTATGTAATCTGTCTTAATTGTACAACTGAGCTACAGCAGTAGTTAGAGCTGTGAAAGTCCCTTAATCCTTAAGAAAGCCATAGAAATGTTTCAACTTTCAGACAGAATTACAATAGCTCCAGGCCAGAAATGTTTGCAATCCTGCATTATTTATTAGTTTGAGGTAGTGCTGAACACAGAGTATTACATGAGAGTCTAAGGAAGGGGTGGGGGTAAAATGGTATTTTGAATTCTGATGCCTGAATATTCAACCAGGATGTGTGACTTAGTAAAGATGAAAAGAGTAAACAGGCACACGCACCTGTGTACAAGCATAAAGTTTCAAAGACCACACAGTTTTAAAGGAAAATCCGTAGCCAACTTCCAGTTCAAAAATTATATTAAATATAAAATAACCAATTAATGCATTTACAGAAAAATTAAACCAATATGAAAGTAACCACTTTCATACAGTTTGCAAAAAAGGAAGGATTAAGTTAAGGCACAGTGAGTAATACAGTATTTTATACAAAGAAGGCAGTGAGAGCATTTGTTATGCAACAAATAGTAGGGAAAGGAGGTAAAAAAACCAACTGACATTAATTTCTTGGAAGAAAAGCAAAGTATCCTTCAGCTGTCAAGGTATTACTCAAGCTATGTGAGGTTTTCTTTCTTTGATGCTATAAGAACTCTTAAGAGAACTCTTAACTCCATAAGAAAACAAGCTGGTTTTCTGTGTATTCCCCAGGTGTTGAACCAAGCTCTCCCTTGCACATGTTCAGGGCTAAGGAGTGATTTTACACTGTGGTCAGCACCCTCTGTCTTACAATTCAGAAAAGGCAAAGAATGGAGTATCACAACAGATGGACTAGAGCTGATGATTGAACCCTCCTCCTTAGCTTTTCTGTAGTGCTGGAGTGCCACAGACAGATGAGAGGAAGAGTTTGTGCTGTACAGGACACTGGTTCAGGCAGAGGGTTGTCTGAAATACATAACAGTTCCAGAAACTAAGAGCCAAGTTACCTGGCCTGTGCTGTTACATCAGGCTTCTCAGCTGGCAGTGGGAGCGAGGCCAGGGACACGTCATGATACCCAACAACCCAGTTTTGCTGAAGGCTGTTTTTAAATTTTTTTTTGGAAATCTCAAGGACAGAAATAATGTTTTACATGGTAACTAGTGCAGGTTCTCTGCTCCTTTACCTACAACAGTTGTCCACAGAAAATGACTGGGACAATGACATCTGATTGTTGCAAAGTAAACCATTCACCTTTTACAAGCTACAGGTACAACAGTCATTGCAGTAAAATAGCCTTAATTGCTGTTTGCTGTGGAGCTACCTGCACTTCATTTAGACAAGAATTTCTGTTATTGCAAGTGCAGTATCACAACACATTATATTTATTTAAGAGGAGGAAAGAGTCGTAAGTTTGGTTGTTTCTAGTTATTTACGTATTCTGTGCTAACAGGGTGAAAACCATCTGCAGTGGCACATCCCTTACTGGTACTTTAACATTAAACACAGGGTTTGTTTAGGTTACTTAAGTACAAGGGCTTGGGCAATCAATGTCCAAAAAAGTTCATAGTTCTAGACTGGTACTACATAGAGTGTCCAGTGCACTTCATATAATTTAGCAAGACTTTAGTTTCTTTCCCAGGACCATTGAGAGCATGCATTTAAGCACATGGGTCTCTTAATTATTGGGCTTGGAGTGAGAACATCCTACACTGATGTTAGTTCTGAACTTTGCTACAGCACTGAATGGAGCAGCTGAGCACTATTAGCCTCCAAGAGTGCTGGTACTTGTTACTAAGTTCTTAAGGTGCTTATAGCCTCCCAGAAAGCTGGAATTTTTTTACTTAAAAAAAAAAAAAAAAAAGTCAGTGGACCCTTAAATCTAATTAACATTAAATCTAACATTTTTCTCTTGTGTTAACAACAGAAAAAAAATACATGCATACAACAGTGACAATAAATAGGGGAAATAAGACTCTATTATAATTACTTTTTGAGTTACAGGTTATTGATTCCTATTAATCTATTCATAGAGAGCCGAGTTGCAAACAATGTGCAAATCAGGTTTTTAGAAGTAGGAAACAGCACTGCCTCTGCAATCCACAGGTGTTAAGAGACACAGCAATTCAAAGAAAACACATTTCTACTTGCTTTACACAGAAATTAGCTCACACATTCAATTTTAAACCAAATGTTTGTAGTGCAATTTTCATTTTAACTGAAGTGCCAATTTGGCAGAATGCCTCAGCCTTTATTAGGCAGACAGACTGAACAGACATCGCCTAGCTCTCTCCTGATCAATAAGAATGGTAGGAGTTGTATTTCACTGAACAAGTATAATCCTATTTTTCCTGCTTTATAGGCAGATTGTGACACCTGACAGTTCTTATTTCCTACATTATATGCAGCTTTACACTTAAGGAGGGACAGGAACTACATCCTGTTTATTTTCCGCAGTGGGCGGGCAATCTCCCTCACTTTCAAAGTTTACATTCACGAATGAAGAGCGTGCTGTTCCTCCAGGCTGGTCTGTCTGGACAGGAGCTTCAGCTTGTGGCTTGTTCTGCTGTTCCTGATGCTGTCTTTCTGCTTCTTCTGACATCTTGTTTTCCTGTTCCTCCTCTTCCTCCTACAAAGAGAGAACCAGATTCATATGCTACTAATTACTATTTACCACTTAGATGAACTTGAAGTCTTTCCATAAGAGCATACCAGTTGCTATTACAAGGTAAGGACATTTGTTCCACTAGAAAACAGTCATAGTTGATCATAAGATGAGGTACATTCCAGAAATCCCATTATGGAAAAAAACCCACCAAAAGTGAAGGATTAAACTGTGTTAAACAAACACAGAAAAAAGATACATATCTAGCTAAGCAGTTTTAGTTAATAGCAATAGTGATAGGTCTACCTCCTCTAAAGCTTTTTCAGCTCTCAATAAAAAAAATAAGTAATAAAGCTTTAAATACATTTTCCATCTCTTCTAAATGAAGATTTTTAAGGGTTAGGTTTTTTTGCCTAAAGCACTGGCTACCGATCAGTGTTGTCCAGTTATGCTTTAGAACAAATGGTAACCTTGTGTTCAATTTACCCTTGACACTGTGTTGAGCAAGTTTTAGAGTTGGAAAGTGTATTGCTAGCAGCCACCTCTTTACAGTGTTTCTTTACAGTGTTCAGCACCTGCCCATCCAACTTTGTCAGTGTTGACTTGAAAATGCATTGTACAAGAGAAACAGAGCAGAGGTCAGGACCCACCCGTTTCTAAGATTGATGAGCTGGAGAGAAAAGGCTGATGGATAAAAAAGTGTTAATCATGTATCAAATGAAAACTGGAAACAAGCTGAAATTGAGGGTCTAAAGCTTCATTTTAATGCTAGAATACAAATTTTATTTTTCAGAATACCAGGGAAGACAAGTTGGGAGAAAAGGAGTGCAAGAACCCTCTCTCACACACATACCTCTCTCTTCATTCTGTAATACTCATCAATAGCATATTGGTATTTTGGTGTGCTTATCCCCAGAACAGATGCAATCTTTTCTCCCAGGAAATCACACACTAAAAAATAAAAGAGAGGTTTATGTATGATTAGTATCTAGAAGAAAATTCTTAAACGCAGTTTTATTATAAAAATTATCACCATCTTTCCTGAATGGTTTTCTGTAGTCCTACTTCATTCACAAAATAAAACAAAAATCTGTGAGGTTAATCTCCTCATAGGTAATTATTAGCTGAATATACTAATAATTGTTCTTTAGGATAAAGAACGAACAAAAGGGGAAGAATATGAAATTCAGTGAAAATATATATGGTAGTAGTGTTTGAATTCTGCTAGTTTCAGCTTTGGATCTAAGTTTATTTTGCTAGGAATCAGTTAAAGGGTAAGCCTTGAGCTGAACTTTAGCTGAAAATTAAGGTTAGACAAAAGTACATTGGTACCAACTGTACTGGCAGTTCAGTCTAGTGGTACTAGCAAACTAGACAGTATTTATTGATACAAGCATACTTCAAGTCAGTTTTAACAATGTTCTGTGTTGCACACTAATGGATTAATAAAATATTTCTGTTTCAGCTGTCTCAATTTTCAAGCTGTAGGCTACATTCAGTGCTACTTTGCTAAAACAGGTAGGGCACAGTCAAAAGTATGGAACGGGGGAAGCTTGTGTCAGTCAGTTTCTTTACCATGGTGATGGCTACAGCACTGGTTGAGTAAAGGCAAGCAAGAAGTCAAATATACTGCACTTCAAATTATAAATCTGCCCCAAGGATGCAAATGAGTTA